>JARQOD010008106.1:0-36832 GCA_033576555.1 Oophaga sylvatica
TTTTCCCCTCTTCAACAGTGTACAAGCAAAAAGTGCATGAGTGCTGCCGCAGCCATTATTGACGTACAGTATGAAATCGCCATTCGCCATCTGAGGCTGTGCACTGTCTGATACAGACATAGTATATACCTTAGCTATCCGTTGCGTTTGTTTCACCTCCCCTTGCAGGCACCGACTTTAATTTTGACAATGCATGATGTATTTTTTAAATGTTTTTTGTTTCATATTACATTATTGCGTCATAAAATTGATGAGTCCATGCTGGACATGTAATATATGCTGTCAGAAGTACCAATTTTCATAACTGAAAGTATTTCAATCTGTGTCACAGTCACATATAAATTTTAATGATGATGATGACTATTACAAAATCCATTGTCTGCACTATATTATGGTTTTACATAGCGTTTCTTACGCATCATTCATAAATACAAAAATGGACTTGTATTCATTCATTTAAACCACTATAATTTTGTAAAATATTTTTTTGTTGGTGTGGTGTTACATTTCTTGTTGCCATGTGCTTATATGCGTTTATATTTTAAGGGTGTTTATTTTTATTTTTGGAATTGAAATTCATCATTTTATTGTCCTAGTAAAGCTTCATTTTTTCTTGTTTGGAGTACATACATTTCCAAGTGCCACGTAACAAGGCAAGAACTCTATATTTTATTAAAGACCCTCCTTGACCCTGGGCTTCAACACCGCCAGTTGCTGTTCAGAAGTGTTGGATGCACAGATCAAAACAATCGCTGATGTGTTTGTGGGGTTCAGAAACGCCTGCTGTTCCCCTGCTGTGTGTCCGGCAAAAATTCATGCTACCTCAAACTAAAATTTCCACCAGCTCATACTAGGCCTCTGCCTACACCCTCCTTGACCCTGGCCTTCAACACCGCCAGTTGCTGCTCAGAAGTGTTGGATGCACAGATCAAAACAATCGCTGATGTGTTTGTGGGGTTCAGAAACGCCTGCTGTTCCCCTGCTGTGTGTCCGGCAAAAATTCATGCTACCTCAAACTAAAATTTCTACCAGCTCATACTAGGCCTCTGCCTACACCCTCCTTGACCCTGGGCTTCAACACCGCCAGTTGCTGCTCAGAAGTGTTGGATGCACAGATCAAAACAATCGCTGATGTGTTTGTGGGGTTCAGAAACGCCTGCTGTTCCCCTGCTGTGTGTCTGGCAATAATTACTGGTACCTACACATGCTGAAAACAGCATGACATGTCAAAGTGGCTACTGCTACACATAGATATGAGGCTACATCCTGATTTCTATGCTGTAAACTAGTGAAACGTCAGCTTTAAAACCATAAAATGATCAGTCTTTGGCACAAATCTCTAACTAAATGTCACGATGTATAACAGATATATACTATGATAGTAACATATATCTAATGTGACAACATTCTATATTTCATATAATAGAAAATATCAACATGTATACATAGTATCTGCCAGCATTGTCTTACCTGACATCATATCCTATGTATTGTGGGTCTATACTGTATACGTGTCACGCTGTCTCAGGATAGAGGTGGACCGGGGTCTATGCTGACCCTAAACTGGGGTCCTGACTAGTCCCTTACCTGGAGGTACTGGTAATGGTACAGAGGTCCAGGCCGCCAGCGTAACCCTGTCTCCTGTAGATCCCTGACCACTGTAATCTAGTCCTGAGAAGGACCCTGATTACCACCACAGGGAATGGGCAGGTCACAGCTTACACACAGTCTAAGAACAAACGAGACAGAGAAGGGGTAAAGAAAATACTGCCTTGCATACAAAACTTCCACTACAGAGGAACACAAAAGGTTAAGGAGATAAACAATAAGCGAGGAGAGGATAAACCACAACAGGCACTCTTAGCTTAAGTCTTCTCAGAAACGATCCGCTCTGCTGGTCTGAATGAATGCTTTCACCGACAACTTCCCCAGCAGACTAGCAGGTATATGAAGGAAGCTAATTAACAACACATTAATTGCAGCTGGGCGAGGCTGGTCAGTCCAGCACCGAGAGAGAAAGAATTAACTCCCTCAGTGCCGAAAAACACCCAGCACCAGAAACTCAGCTGTGCGAAGTCAGGGTGTGCAATCGCGACGATCTTCGCCGCGACACACCCGTGACACTAACTTATTTGGACATATTAGTGCACATATGCACATGTCGAACACAAATGCAAACCCAAAAGCCTACATATGCTATAGGGTAGTGATGGAAAACCTTGTCACTCCAGTACTTTGAAAAATCCAACTCACATCATGCCTCAAATGCTGCAAGGTTGGAAGTGCATAATGTGGGTTGAACTTTGAAAACAGCTGCAGTGCGAAGGTTAGCCTTCAGTGGTCTCGGTTTTTAAATAAAGGCATACAAGTACATTTAATAATCCATTGTTGCTTAATGAACGTGATGTACACCTCTAATATTGTGCAAACAATGGATGTAGGACTACTCCTCATCATCCTAACTTATATTTGTGTAATTTGAAAATATACATATTTGCTTAACAATTTCACACCCCATATCATAAAGGTCCATCGTGTAATCCTGATAATCAGGGCCACAAATCATGCATTACCTCTAAAAAGTAAATTGTGCATAGTGACAATAGCAAAATATATACCTGCAAGTGGTGCTGAAACAAGGACAAGTGATAGAAAAGGTGAATGATATCTAGTTATCAGACTGAATAGCGACACCTGTACAATGCCGATATAATACTGTACCTTAAAAAAATGCTGCGGCACACTTCTCATGCGTTTTTCTTGTAGCTTCTTCTATAATAGGGCACATGCGTGTATGTTTCATCATAGGTGCATGTTTACTGAGTAAAGCTGTAATGACAACAGCTTTGTGTTGTTGGTACGCTAGCGATGATGAACGATGCGCAACGTGAATGTTAGTCTGCGTCATAAGACGCACAGACGCTCCAATACCCAACGCGTCACAGCACGAAGACAGTCTGTGCGTCCAAACAAAGGCGCAACCATACATTCACATACACTGTTTATAAAGCTATATGAAAAAAGATCTGGAGTAGTGTGATGCACACTTTATTGAGGTACAGTATTAGATCGCCATACACCATCTGTAGCTATGCAGTCTCATCTATATAATACCTTATCTATCCGTTGTCATGCTTGCAAGTCCACAGTCAGGCATAAATAGCAATTTTTACTCTGCACTATGCACTTTTTAAAGGATATGTTTGTTAATAAAAATGATTATTGGCCCATATTATGATTATTACATGATGGATATTTTATATATTTGTAGAAACGGTTTAGTGACATTATTCATCAAATGTAAATTTTGGGGATGTCACAGATAACTTGTAATGCTGATGATGATTTGAAGTCCTACATTCTTTGTCAATACAATATAACAGGTGTACATACTGTTACTTATCCATAATTAATGGATTCAGAAATGTACTTGTATGCTTTTATTTAAAACCGTATATAAGATTCCTTACAAAAATTTCTTTGGCTTTGCATTGCTGTTCGACATGTGAATGTATGCGTTTATGTCTGTCAATTCTTTATTTAAATACATTTGTTTTAATATAATAATCATCATCTTATGGTAGTAAAGGTTATCTTTCTCTTGTTTGTAGTATGTAAATTTTTAATTGCCACGTAACAAGGCAAATAATGTATATATTATTTACACATCCTCCTTGACCCTGGGCTCCAACACCGCCAGTTGGTGCTCGGAAGTGCTGTTTGCACAGTCAACACTTGCTCCTGTGTTACTGGGGTTCAGTAATGTCAGCTGTTCCCCTGGTGTGTGTACGGCAAGAAGTCCTGCTGCCTCGACCCTGTTCTTCTCTAATCCCTGGGCTCCAACACCACCAGTTGGTGTTCGGAAGTGCTGTTTGCACAGTCAACACTTGCTCCTGTGTTACTGGGGTTCAGTAATGTCAGCTGTTCCCCTGCTGTGTGTACGGCAAAAAGTCCTGCTGCCTCCACCCTGTTCTCCTCTCAAACCTGGGCTCCAACACCACCAGTTGGTGCTCGGAAGTGCTGTTTGCACAGTCAACACTTGCTCCTGTGTTACTGGGGTTCAGTAATGTCAGCTGTTCCCCTGCTGTGTGCACGGCAAAAAGTCCTGCTGCCTCCACCCTGTTCTCCTTTCATCCCTGGGCTCCAACACCGCCAGTTGTTGCTCGGAAGTGCTGTTTGCACAGTCAACACTTGCTCCTGTGTTACTGGGGTTCAGTAATGTCAGCTGTTCCCCTGCTGTGTGTACAGCAAAAATTCCTGCTGCCTCCACCCTGTTCTCCTCTCATCCCTGGGCTCCAACACCGCCAGTTGTTGCTCGGAAGTGCTGTTTGCACAGTCAACACTTGCTCCTGTGTTACTGGGGTTCAGTAATGTCAGCTGTTCCCCTGCTGTGTGTACGGCAAAAAGTCATGCTGCCTCCACCCTGTTCTCCTCTCAAACCTGGGCTCCAACACCGCCAGTTGGTGCTCGGAAGTGCTGTTTGCACAGTCAACACTTGCTCCTGTGTTACTTGGGTTCAGTAATGTCAGCTGTTCCCCTGCTGTGTGTACGGCAAAAAGTCCTGCTGCCTCCATCCTGTTCTCCTCTCATCCCTGGGCTCCAACACCGCCAGTTGTTGCTCGGAAGTGCTGTTTGCACAGTCAACACTTGCACCTGTGTTACTGGGGTTCAGTAATATCAGCTGTTCCCCTGCTGTGTGTACGGCAAAAAGTCATGCTGCCTCCACCCTGTTCTCCTCTCAAACCTGGGCTCCAACACCGCCAGTTGGTGCTCGGAAATGCTGTTTGCACAGTCAACAATTGCTCCTGTGTTACTGGGGTTCAATAATGTCAGCTGTTCCCCTGCTGTGTGTACGGCAAAAAGTCCTGCTTCCTCCACCCTGTTCTCCTCTCATCCCTGGGCTCCAACACCGCCAGTTGGTGCTCGGAAGTGCTGTTTGCACAGTCAACATTTGCTCCTGTGTTACTGGGGTTCAGTAATGTCAGCTGTTCCCCTGCTGTGTGTACGGCAAAAAGTCCTGCTGCCTCCACCCTGTTCTCCTCTCAAACCTGGGCTCCAACACCGCCAGTTGGTGCTCGGAAGTGCTGTTTGCACAGTCAACACTTGCTCCTGTGTTACTGGGGTTCAGTAATGTCAGCTGTTCCCCTGCTGTGTGTACAGCAAAAAGTCCTGCTGCCTCCACCCTGTTCTCCTCTCATCCCTGGGCTCCAACACCGCCAGTTGTTGCTCGGAAGTGCTGTTTGCACAGTCAACACTTGCTCCTGTGTTACTGGGGTTCAGTAATGTCAGCTGTTCCCCTGCTGTGTGTACGGCAAAAAGTCCTGCTGCCTCCACCCTGTTCTCCTCTCAAACCTGGGCTCCAACACCGCCAGTTGGTGCTCGGAAGTGCTGTTTGCACAGTCAACACTTGCTCCTGTGTTACTGGGGTTCAGTAATGTCAGCTGTTCCCCTGCTGTGTGTACGGCAAAAAGTCCTGCTGCCTCCACCCTGTTCTCCTCTCAAACCTGGGCTCCAACACCGCCAGTTGGTGCTCGGAAGTGCTGTTTGCAAAGTCAACACTTGCTCCTGTGTTACTGGGGTTCAGTAATGTCAGCTGTTCCCCTGCTGTGTGTACAGCAAAAAGTCCTGCTGCCTCCACCCTGTTCTCCTCTCATCCCTGGGCTCCAACACCGCCAGTTGTTGCTCGGAAGTGCTGTTTGCACAGTCAACACTTGCTCCTGTGTTACTGGGGTTCAGTAATGTCAGCTGTTCCCCTGCTGTGTATACGGCAAAAAGTCCTGCTGCCTCCACCCTGTTCTCCTCTCAAACCTGGGCTCCAACACCGCCAGTTGGTGCTCGAAGTGCTGTTTGCACAGTCAACACTTGCTCCTGTGTTACTGGGGTTCAGTAATGTCAGCTGTTCCCCTGCTGTGTGTACGGCAAAAAGTCCTGCTGCCTCCATCCTGTTCTCCTCTCATCCTGGGCTCCAACACCGCCAGTTGTTGCTCGGAAGTGCTGTTTGCACAGTCAACACTTGCTCCTGTGTTACTGGGGTTCAGTAATATCAGCTGTTCCCCTGCTGTGTGTACGGCAAAAAGTCATGCTGCCTCCATCCTGTTCTCCTCTCAAACCTGGGCTCCAACACCGCCAGTTGGTGCTCGGAATGCTGTTTGCACAGTCAACAATTGCTCCTGTGTTACTGGGGTTAAATAATGTCAGCTGTTCCCTGCTGTGTGTACGGCAAAAAGTCCTGCTTCCTCCACCCTGTTCTCCTCTCATCCTGGGCTCCAACACCGCCAGTTGGTGCTCGGAAGTGCTGTTTACACAGTCAACACTTGCTCCAGTGTTACTTGGGTTCAGTAATGTCAGCTGTTCCCTGCTGTGTGTACGGCAAAAAGTACTGCTGCCTCCACCTTGTTCTCCTCTCAAACCTGGGCTCCAACACCGCCAGTTGGTGCTCGGAAGTGCTGTTTGCACAGTCAACACTTGCTCCTGTGTTACTGGGGTTCAGTAATGTCAGCTGTTCTCCTGCTGTGTGTACGGCAAAAAGTCCTGCTGCCTCCACCTTGTTCTCCTCCAACCTGGGCTCCAACACCGCCATTGGTGCTCGGAAGTGCTGTTTGCACAGTCAACACTTGCTCCTGTGTTACTGGGGTTCAGTAATGTCAGCTGTTCCCTGCTGTGTATACGGCAAAAAGTCCTGCTGCCTCCACTCTGTTCTCCTCACAAACCTGGGCTCCAACACCGCCATTGGACTCGGAAGTGCTGTTTGCACAGTCAACACTTGCTCCTGTGTTACTGGGGTTCAGTAATGTCAGCTGTTCCCCTGCTGTGTGTACAGCAAAAAGTCCTGCTGCCTCCACCCTGTTCTCCTCTCAACCTGGGCTCCGAACATGCCAGTTGTGTGCTCGGAAGTGCTGTTTGCACAGTCAACCTTGCTCCTGTGTTACTGGGGTTCAGTAATGTCAGCTGTTCCCTGCTGTGTGTACGGCAAAAAGTCCTGCTGCCTCCACCCTGTTCTCCTCTCATCCCTGGGCTCCAACACGGCCAGTTGTTGCTCGGAAGTGCTGTTTGCACAGTCAACATCTTGCTCCTGTGTTACTGGGGTTCAGTAATGTCAGCTGTTCCTCTGCTGTGTGTACGGCAAAAAGTCCTGCTGCCTCCACCCTGTTCTCCTCTCATCCCTGGCTCCAACACAGCCAGTTGTTGCTCGGAAGTGCTGTTTGCACAGTCAACACTTGCTCCTGTGTTACTGGGGTTCAGTAATGTCAGCTGTTCCTCTGCTGTGTGTACGGCAAAAAGTCCTGCTGCCTCCACCCTGTTCTCCTCTCAAACCTGAGTTCCAACACCGCCAGTTGGTGCTGAGAAGTGCTGTTTTACAGTCAACACTTGCTCCTGTGTTACTGGGGTTAAGTAATGTCAGCTGTTCTCCTGCTGTGTGTACGGCAAAAAGTCCTGCTGCCTCCACCCTGTTCTCCTCTCATCCTGGGCTCCAACACCGCCAGTTGTTGCTCGAAAGTGCTGTTTGCACAGTCAACACTTGCTCCTGTGTTACTGGGGTTTTGTAATGTCAGCTGTTCCCCTGCTGTGTGTACGGCAAAAAGTCCTGCTGCCTCCACCCTGTTCTCCTCTCAAACCTGGGCTCCAACACCGCCAGTTGGTGCTCGGAAGTGCTGTTTGCACAGTCAACACTTGCTCCTGTGTTACTGGGGTTCAGTAATGTCAGCTGTTCCCCTGCTGTGTATACGGCAAAAAGTACTGCTGCCTCCACCCTGTTCTCCTCTCAAACTGGGCTCCATCACCGCCAGTTGGTGCTCGGAAGTGCTGTTTGCACAATCAACACTTGCTCCTGTGTTACTGAGGTTCAGTAATGTCAGCTGTTCTCCTGCTGTGTGTACGGCAAAAAGTCCTGCTGCCTCCACCCTGTTCTCCTGTAAAACCTGGGCTCCAACACAGCCAGTTGGTGCTCAGAAGTGCTGTTTGCACAGTCAACACTTGCTCCTGTGTTACTGGGGTTCAGTAATGTCAGCTGTTCTCCTGCTGTGTGTACAGCAAAAAGTCCTGCTGCCTCCACCCTGTTCTCCTCTCATCCCTGGGCTCCAACACCGCCAGTTGCTGCTCGGAAGTGTCATTGGTACGGGTACTCTCTCCTGCCCAGCCTGGTTACAGCACGCCAGCTTTTTCCTGGCAATGTCAACGTCACTTAGCCTCCAATAAGTTGTCCTGTCGTGTTGCGTTCGGATTAGCCGACTCTATGGTGCCTTCAGTTTAGGTGCTTCCTATGTGTGCTGTGGGATATGTAAATAAAGTCTGTTTCCGTTGTGACAATAGGACAAGCACCCACTGTAGGACTGTGTGATTCGATAACTGCGGCCGGCTCGCGGCCTGTCAACTTAAATTTTCATGTGTACCTTCTGCTACCCGTCCAGGTTCCAGTACCGTCAGCTGGTTCTCCGCAGTGCCTTTGGCCTAGGTGCCTCCATCTCGGTATCCGAGTTCCAGCAATGTCTGCTGGTCCTTGGTAGTGCTTTGGAGCACAGGTACCTCCTGCTTAGTAACCATGTCCCAGTAACGTCAGCTGGTCCTCGGTTGTGCCATTGGCTCTTTTCCTTCTGCTGCCCTCCGGGCTCCAGCACAGTCAGCTAGTCCTCGTTACTTCCATTGGCTCTTGTACCTTCTGCTACCCGTCCGGATTCCAGTACCGTCAGCTGGTTGTCGGAAGTTACTCAGCCTTCTTGTACCTTCAGCTACATTTCCAAGTTGAAGATTTTTGAAAATTTTTTTTGGATCTCCAACAATGAAGACAACGACCCTGAAGACAACGACCCTGAAGACCACCCCGAAGAAGACGACGACCCCGAAGAAGACGACGAGCCGGAAGACGAGGACCCTGAAGACGAGGACCCTGAAGACGAACGACCCTGAAGACCACCCCGAAGAAGACGACGACGACCATCAAGACAACGAGCCTGAACACCATCACAAAGAAGAAATAAAAGATTACCCAGAAGATCACCAACAGGACAAAGAAGATTGAGACAAACTACAAGATACAGAACAAGAGACAGAAGAACAAGAAGCAGAAGAACAAAAAGCAGAACATTAAGTATAAGACCAAAATTCAGAGCAAAACATATGCTCTAAATTATAAGCAGAAGAAGACTAAGCAGTGTATGGGGGTGAGTCCGTTCCTCCTCGTGGTGCCCCTGGAAAATGCCTGCTGCTGCTGCAGGCTAAACTGAACGCGGACAAATACTGATGTAATTTAAATCTTTTGTGACAGCAAGAACGGAAGGATGAAATTTCAAACTTTTACAGATTACAAATACAGGAATGTCTGTCACAAATAAGAATATGATGAAGAAGATGAAGAAGTTGAATATGAAGAAGAATAATAGTTGAATAAGAAGAATATGAGGAATGTTAACAAAAAGATGAATAGCAAGAAGTTTAAGAAGAAGATAAATAAGGTGAAGATGATGAAGAATTTGATTAAAAAGATGATGCTGCTGAAGATCATGAATCATGAAGGAGAAAGTCTGGCAGAAGTAAAAAAGGTGAAGAGCATGGAATTTGTGAAACATACATATGTGCCAAAATAGAAAAAATTTTAACAACATAGTCAATTTCTTCGTCAATCCGAACGTCTTTAAAAAAAAAAGTATTCCTGCTATTCCATTTGATTGGGTTAAACATCTATGCCTTTAATGTCTCCTCCACCTCCCCCAATACATTCTACATTACTCTTTGTTGTTTTCCTTCATGTACAATTAACCTACAAGGCAAGAATAGTTTTTTTTTCATTCCGATATTTTGGTCCCATAGACTTGCATTGCATTTCCGGTATCGGTATCGGGTATCGCCGATACTTTCTGGGTATCGGCGATACCAATTCCGATCGGATACTTCCTGATATCGGAAAGTGTCGCTCAATTCTAGTTACTATTATTATAAGGTAAATTAAGGTTGCCAAGCTTAAGTAATAAGAATTGATGTCGTTGGCATTGAAATGGGCACTGTAGGTGTGTTTACTGTCCTCCACTCCCTGCCGACTTTTCTTCCCCATTGACTTGCATTGGGGTAGGTTCGAGTTTCAGTCAGACCTTCGACTTTTCCCGATAGTCGGCCGATTTAGTTAGATTCGACTTTTGGGAAAGTTGCGTGGTCCGAAACCCGACTCAACCCTCCCGGAGGCAAAGTCGCTCATCTCTAGTTCTGGCCCATTCTTCATGCAAAGTGATTTTGATGAAATGATCGAGGCGGCATGATGAAGCTAAAAGAATGGATAAGACTTTACTTCTATCTGGTAACTTAACACATTAAGGTGCTAGTGCGAGTAAGTGTTCCCAAGGGACCGCACCGACGAGCGTTTTGCATTCTCTTTTTTAAAGGGGTCTCATGTAGGATGTAAAAAAAAGTAATACCTCACTGCTCACCTGTCACGGGTGTATCGCCACGAAGATCGTCGCAATTTCACATTCCGACTTCTCACAGCTGAGTTGTTGATGCTATGTGTCTGTTGGCAGTGAGGGAGTTAATTCTACCATTCTCTGTGCTTAGACTAGTTCCAGCCTCGCCCGGCTGCAGTGTATTAGGGACTAATTAGCTTCCTTCATATACCTGCCGTTCTGCTTAGGAGTTGTCGGTGAAAGCATTCATTCTGACCAGCAGAGCGGATCGTTTCTGAGAAGACTTAAGCTAAGAGTGCCTGTTGTGGTTAATCCTCTCCTCGCTTATTGTTTATCTCCTTAACCTTTTGTGTTCCCTCTGTGTTGTAGTTTTTGTATGCAAGGCAGTATTTACTTTACCCCTTGTCTGTCTCGTTTGTCTTATACTGTTAGTAAGCTGTGATCTGCCCATTCCCTTTGGTGGTAATCAGGGTCCTTCTCAGGACTGGATTACAGTGGTCAGGGATCTACAGGAGACAGGGTTAGGCTGGCGGTCTGGACCTCTGTACCATTAACAGTACCTCCAGGTAGAGGGACTAGTCAGGACCCCAGTTTAGGGTCAGCATAGACCCCGGTCCACCTCTATCCTGAGACAGCGTGACATTTTCACCGACCATACTAAAGATTCTCCCCAGCCACCATGGATCCAGTAGCCCATTTAGCTCAGCAGTTGCAGAGTTTGTTCATGGAGCTGACGGACGTTAAATCCAAGGTTTTGTACCCCCGGGAGCAAGTCAGATCTGAACCTAAAGTGGCTCTCCCGGACAGGTTTACTGGTGGGCGGGACAAGTTTTTTACTTTCCGGGAAGCATGTAAATTGTATTTTCGGCTGCGGCCGCAGTCGTCGGGAAGTGAGGATCAGAGGGTGGGAATTGTCATCTCGCTCTTACAAGGGGACCCTCAATCCTGGGCGTTCTCTCTCCCCCCGGGCTCCCCGGCTCTCCAGTCAGTGGACCGATTTTTTACAGCCCTGGGTCTGGTATATGATGAGCCGGATCGGGTCTCCCTTGCTGAAATGAAGTTACGTAGGATACAGCAGGGAGATCGTCCGGCGGAGGAATTTTCTTCAGAGTTCCGTAGGTGGGCCACGGATACTCAGTGGAATGACCCGGCTCTTAAGAGCCAGTTTTGTCAAGGTTTATCTGACAAATTAAAAGATGTGTTGGCTCAGTATGATTCTCCCCCGTCACTGGAGGCCACTATGGCTCTTGCAATTCGCATTGATAGACGGCTTCGGGAGAGGTGTGGGGTAACTCCGCCCCCTGTGATGACTCCACCTCCTTCTAAAGTCCCTAATATTGAGGTTCCCCTGGTTTGTTCCGAGGAACCTATGCAATTGGGAGGGACATCATTCCGAGGGAGGGGATCGGCGGTGCGCCGCAAAACAAGAAGGTGTTTCTTCTGCGGGAGAAAGGGACATTTTATTGAGGGGTGTCCATCCCGTACTGTACTGAGCAAGAAGTCGCCGGAAAAACTATTAATCCCAGGTTGTGTGGTGGACGACAATCTGGGAGTATGTAATTCGTCCCCAGGTCCGTCTCAGTTTCTCGTACCAGCGGAGGTGGTGGTAGGTACGAGAACTGAGAGGATTTCTGTTCTTCTGGATAGTGGGGCCGGGGCTAATCTGGTGGACGCTCGATTTGCCCAGGTTCAAGGTATGCAACTGAGTGTACTAGCCAAACCTATCCCCATATTCTCTATCGACGCCAGGCTTCTCGGTCAAGGTAGCTTTTTGCAAGCCGTACATAACATTGACCTTCGAGTGGGGGCAATACATAAAGAACTATTGTCTTGTTATGTGTTGGAGGGTCTTCCCACTCCTATTGTGTTGGGTCTTCCTTGGTTAACTAAACATAACCCAGTTATTAATTGGCAAACCAGAGAGATAAGCCAGTGGGGTGAATTTTGCAATAAAAACTGCATGAACACGGTCATTGGTGCGGTCGTGCCTAGAACCTTACCACCTTTTTTGGTGGACTTTGAGGATGTATTTTCAGAGGAGGGGTGTCAAGAATTACCTCCTCATCGCGAGTATGACTGTTCTATAAAATTGCTCCCTGATGCTAAATTACCTAAATCTAGGTTGTATAACCTTTCTGGTCCTGAGAGGCAGGCTATGAAGGATTATATTTCGGAAAGTCTGGCTAAAGGGCATATTAGACCTTCATCTTCCCCAGTGGCCGCGGGGTTCTTCTTTGTGAAGAAAAAAGATGGAGGCCTACGCCCTTGCTTGGATTTCCGTGAGCTTAATCGGATTACGGTCCGAGATCCATATCCGCTCCCACTTATTCCAGATCTCTTCAATCAGATTGTGGGCGCCAAATGGTTCTCTAAGTTGGATCTCAGGGGGGCGTATAATCTGATTAGGATGAAGGAGGGAGATGAGTGGAAGACGGCGTTTAACACTCCGGAGGGACATTATGAGAACCTTGTCATGCCTTTCGGTCTGACTACTGCTCCGGCGGTGTTTCAACATTTTGTTAATGACATCTTTCGCCACCTAGTGGGACAGTTTGTTGTCATTTATCTGGATGACATCTTAATTTACTCGCCAGATCTTGTGTCTTATCAGGAGCATGTGAGACAGGTGTTGCAGATCTTGCGAGATAATAAATTGTACGCCAAATGGGAGAAGTGTGTATTCGCCATACAGGAACTTCAGTTTTTAGGGTTCCTGGTGTCAGCTTCCGGTTTCCGTATGGACCCTGGAAAAGTGAAGGCAGTGCTTGAGTGGGATCTGCCAGAGGATCTTAAGGCACTGCAGCGTTTCCTGGGGTTTGCTAATTACTACCGGAAATTTATTCGTAATTTCTCGTCCATTGTTAAACCTCTTACTGACATGACAAGAAAAGGGACGGATTTTTCAAGGTGCTCTGATAAGGCTTGTCAAGCATTTTCCTCCTTAAAAAAATGTTTTGCTTCGGCACCTGTACTCATTCAACCGGATGTGTCACAGCCGTTCATTGTGGAGGTGGATGCGTCTGACGTAGGGGTGGGTGCAGTATTATCTCAAGGTCCGTCCCCTGGTAAATGGCATCCGTGCGCTTTCTTCTCTAAAAAATTGTCGTCCGCTGAGAGGAATTATGATGTCGGCAATAGGGAACTTTTGGCCATTAAGTTGGCTTTTGAAGAGTGGCGTCATTTTTTGGAGGGGGCAGTCCATCCAGTCACCGTCATTACTGATCACAAGAACCTACTGTATTTAGAGTCTGCAAAACGTCTGAATCCCCGACAAGCTAGATGGTCGTTGTTTTTTACCAGGTTTAATTTTGTCGTCACATATCGTCCTGGGTCAAAAAATGTAAAGGCTGATGCCTTATCTCGCAGTTTCCCTGGGGCCGGGAAGACGGATGACCCGGTTCCTATCCTTCAGGAGGGAGTAGTGGTGTCGGCTGTATGCTCTGAACTTGAGGAGGAAATATTGGAGGCTCAGGGGACGCCCCTGTAGGACCTTCAGGGAAACTGTTTGTTCCAGATCAGTTAAGACAAAAGGTTATCGAGGCACATCATAATTCTGCTTTGGCAGGACACCCAGGGACCAAAGCAACTGTTGATCTCCTTTCACGCCAGTTTTGGTGGCCTAACTTAAATAAGGAGGTGGTAACTTTTGTCGCGTCCTGTGGGGTTTGTGCATGCTCTAAGACCCCACATACTCGTCCGTCTGGGGCCCTCTTACCTTTAAAAATCCCGGAGCGTCCATGGACCCATCTGTCTATGGACTTCATTACGGACCTCCCTCCGTCTTCAGGTAAAACTGTTATACTAGTTGTAGTTGACAGGTTCAGTAAGATGGCACATTTTATTGCTCTTCCTGCTCTTCCTAATGCTAAGACTCTGGCGCAAGTGTTCATTGAGGAGATTGTGAGACTTCACGGGTTGCCTTCCGATGTGGTGTCGGATCGGGGGTCTCAGTTTGTGTCCAAATTCTGGAGAGCATTTTGTACACGGCGGGGGATGCAATTGTCATTTTCTTCGGCTTTTCATCCGCAGACCAATGGTCAGACAGAGCGTCTGAACCAGAGCTTGGAGACATATCTCCGGTGTTTTGTCTCGGAAAACCAAGAGGACTGGTCTTCTTTCTTGCCTCTGGCAGAGTTCGCTCTTAACAATAGGCGGAGCGAGTCCACTGGTAAGTCCCCGTTTTTTGGGGCATATGGTTTTCACCCCAGTTTTGTACTTTCAATGGGGGGGGGCTCTTCTGGGGTTCCTGAGGAGGAACGATTTTCGTCATCACTTGCTTCTGTGTGGAGAGGAGTGCTGAATAATTTGAGTACTATGGGGAACCGATACAAACGTATGGCTGATAGGAGGAGAGTGTCTGGTCCGGACCTAAGTGTGAACGATCTGGTATGGTTGTCTACCAAAAATATAAAACTTAAGGTTCCCTCCTGGAAACTCGGTCCCAGGTTCATCGGGCCATACAGGATCAGTTCGATAATTAATTCGGTGGCATTCTGTCTTGACCTCCCTCCTACGTTTAAAATCCACAATGTGTTCCACAAATCGTTGCTTAAGAGGTACGTGGCGCCAGTTATACCGTCACCTCTACCTCCTCCTCCAGTGGTGGTCAATGGTAACTTGGAGTTTCAGGTGTCGAAGATCATTGACTCACGTCTGAATCGCCGGTCCCTTCAATACTTGGTTCATTGGAAGGGGTATGGTCCTGAGGAGAGGACGTGGGTTCCTGCGTCTGATATTAACGCAGACCGATTGGTTCGGGCCTTCCACACAACTCACCAGACAGACCTGGCCCTGAGGGTCCGGAGGCCCCTCGTAGAAGGGGGGGTACTGTCACGGGTGTATCGCCACGAAGATCGTCGCGATTTCACATTCCGACTTCTCACAGCTGAGTTGTTGGTGCTATGTGTCTGTTGGCAGCGAGGGAGTTAATTCTACCGTTCTCTGTGCTTAGACTAGTTCCAGCCTCGCCCGGCTGCAGTGTATTAGGCACTAATTAGCTTCCTTCATATACCTGCCGTTCTGCTTAGGAGTTGTCGGTGAAAGCATTCATTCTGACAAGCAGAGAGGATCGTTTCTGAGAAGACTTAAACTAAGAGTGCCTGTTGTGGTTAATCCTCTCCTCGCTTATTGTTTATCTCCTTAACCTTTTGTGTTCCCTCTGTGTTGTAGTTTTTGTATGCAAGGCAGTATTTACTTTACCCCTTGTCTGTCTCGTTTGTCTTATACTGTTAGTAAGCTGTGATCTGCCCATTCCCTTTGGTGGTAATCAGGGTCTTTCTCAGGACTGGATTACAGTGGTCAGTGATCTACAGGAGACAGGGTTAGGCTGGCGGCCTGGACCTCTGTACCATTAACAGTACCTCCAGGTAGAGGGACTAGTCAGGACCCCAGTTTAGGGTCAGCATAGACCCCGGTCCACCTCTATCCTGAGACAGCGTGACATCACCACTCTAAATGTCTCGTTGCTAGCTGCTTCGATGTCTGGTTCACATAGCCTTTTCTTTCCTCCATCATGTATCTCATCTTTGGGTTCTTC
The DNA here is from genome assembly GCA_033576555.1 of Oophaga sylvatica. NCBI lineage: Eukaryota > Metazoa > Chordata > Amphibia > Anura > Dendrobatidae > Oophaga > Oophaga sylvatica. The sequence continues at coordinate 15,925 of JARQOD010008106.1, forward strand.
ACTATGAGCCTAGACTTCTAGCAGCAACAAAGTTTCAGTTGTCCTTGTGTGTCATTTGGTTTTGACTAGAGTTGAGTGAAACAGGTCGGTCAGATTCATGTTGCTGACTTTCGCCAAAGTTGGGTTTCACCTAGTGAAACCCGACCACAGTGTGAAGTCGGCCATGCATTCGGCAAAACAAACGCCAAAGTCGATTTTCCCATAATGCTTGCAGGTGCCTTTTTTCAGCCAATGAGCAAGGAGGTACACTGTGGGCAACGAGATGACATGGGCAGCGTCCATCACCATCTTAGAGAAGGGCATTGCAGTGATTGGCTCGCTTTGGGGGGCGTCATAGTGTCTTAACAGTAGGGAGAGGTTGCTGACGCTGTTTATCAGTAGGGAGAGAGTTAGGGCTTGAAAGAGAAGCTCTTATGTGCTTGTGCTGATAGCAATTGTGCTGTACAGTTAGTGGGCAGTGACAGGTGAGGATTTTCTTGTGTGCAGCAACGCTGGTTATTAGGCTGCCTGCCAGTGACAGGGGAGGATTTTCTTGAGTGCAGTAGCGCTGGTTATTAGGCTGCCTGCCAATGACAGGGGAGGATTTTCTTGTGTGCAACAGCGCTGGTTTTTTGGCTGCCTGCTAGCTGTATTGCTGTGTGTACAGTGCTGTGCAGACAGCTTTTTACACAGCATTAATACTTTTATTGCTTTTTTCTGCACAGTTACCGAGCGTTCATTTTTTCCCACACCGTATAGAGCTGTACGCTCCTCACACACTACCGTGTACCGTCTGGTTTCATGGACAAATAAATGCTGACTATCTGTGTTTGACTCCGGAAATATATACGGAGATTGAAATTTTCCCCTATACTATATACACCTGGTATCTTCTGATACAGTACCTTTTTTCTGCCTTTTATATTGCGGTCAAATCCATACTGAGAGAGCTTCTGTGTGTAACTCCCGAAATATATACGAAGATTTAAATTTTCCACTATTCTATACACACCTGGTATCTTCTGCTACAGTACCTTTTTTCTGCGTTTTGTATTACGGTCAAATCCATATTGAGAGAGCGTCTGTGCGTGACTCCGGAAAAATATACGGAGATTTACAATTACCCCTACACTGTATTCAGCTATACGCTTCTGATACAGTACCCTTTTTCTGCTTTTTAAATTCTGGTCTAATCCTTACTGAGCCTGTGAGCGTCTGTGTGTGACTCCGGAAATATATACAGAGATTTACTATTACCCCTACACTGTATACAGCTGTATGCTTCTGATACAGTAAACCTTTTCTGCTTTTTATATTCTGGTCTAATCCATACTGAGCCTGTGAGCGTCTGTGTGTGAGTCCAGAAAAATATACGGAGATTTACAATTACCCCTACACTGTATACAGCTGTATGCTTCTGATACAGTAAACCTTTTCTGCTTTTTATATTCTGGTCTAATCCATACTGAGCCTGTGAGCGTCTGTGTGTGAGTCCGGAAAAATATACGGAGATTTACAATTACCCCTACACTGTATACAGCTGTACGCTTCTGATACAGTACCGTTTTTCTGCATTTTATTTTCTGGTCTAATCCATACTGAGTGAGCGTCTGTGTGTGACTCCGGAAAAATATACAGAGATTTAAATTTTATCCCTTCACCGTATACAGCTGTACACTTCTGATACAGTACCATATATCTGCTGGTATTTTTGGTACATTTTCCCAAACATGAGGAACAATGGTGGAAGAGATCGCGGACGTGGGCGGGCCACCTGGTACTGATGGTGGTGGTGGTTCATCTACTGGTAGTGCCAAAAGCACAATAGCACCTAGGGCAGGAGGTGTTGAGCCTGCGTCATCGTCTGGCTCCAGAAGGCCTGGAAGGCTCCCTTTTCTGGGAGTAGGTAAACCGCTTTTAAAGCCGGAGCATCAGGGACAGGTTTTGGCTTACATTGCCGAAACAGCCTCCAGCTCTATCGCCTCCTCTTCTGAAGTTTCAAAAAATGCAAGCACTGAGTCATCAGTGCAGGCTCCTGGTCAGGAACAACACCTTTCCTTATGTCCTTCACCCCCACCAACAGTAAAGGATGCGGCAGACCACACTTCAGATTACTCCATGGAGCTCTTTTCACAAGCCATGGCGGGTTATCAAGTCAAATCCCGAATTCCCCAGTCCAAGATGAATCTGATATGGAGTGCACTGATGCACAGCCGCTGCTATATCATTCTTCTGTTATATTCAACCAGAGCACTACATTGCCCTCCCAGTCTACTGAGCCATAATCTGACCCTGATGAAACTCAGGTGCCACTTACCGCATACTATACCACCTTAAACGGTGACACAGAGGAAAGTGCAGATGAAATTGAAAAGGAGGTGATGGATGACCCAGTTGTTGACCCGGATTGGCATCCATTGGGGGAAGAGGGTGCCTCTGGCATTAGCTCAGAAGAGGAGGGGGATCCGCATCAGGCATCGACATCGCAGCTGTGGTTATCTGGCAGGCCCGTAGCAGTCCAAAAACGTCTTAAAAAAACAAAAAGAGTTGCAGGACAGCTTGGCCAGACGGTCAAATTAGCACAGCTTGCAAGCCCTGAAAATTTATACCATAGTAGGAAGAGTGCAATGTGGCACTTTTTTGACCAAAATCCTATTGATGAGGCAAAGGTTATTTGTAAGAAGTGCGGAAGGACCTTTAGCCGAGGGAAAAATCTCCGAAATTTGAATACCAGTTGCATGCTTAGACATTTAAACATCATGCACTTGCAAGCTTGGACGGACTACAAAACCTCAGGTAGCACATGTGCACCTGCTCCGACTGAAGGTAGCCAGCAATGCTACTTCGCTTCCCCCAGTGTAAGCCCACCGGTTAGCACACCACCAGCAACAAAATTTGAAGTGTCGTCGCAAGGCCAAAACAGTCAGGGAATCACGTTTTTCCAACGAAAGACTGAATCTAGGCCATCATCACCGCCACCACCATCACCATCACCAACCCCCTCTCTGTCCCCCATGTCCACCGCTAGTTCCCCCATATGTAGTTCTAAAGTCCAGCTCACCCTAGCAGACACTCTGTGTAGGACAAGAAAGTACTCATCCTCTCATCCATGTACACTGGCTTTGAACACCTACATTGCCAAACTGATCTCATTAGAGATGATGCCCTTCCATTTGGTTGAAAGCGCAGCGTTCCGAGAGCTCATGGCCTACGCTGTCCCAAGCTATGACCTACCCAGTCGGCACTTCTTTTCTAGAAAATCCATCCGTGTCCTCCACCTGCATGTGAATGACCGTATTGTCCATGCACTCAAACAATCAGTGAGTGGAACGGTGCACCTCACAACAGATGCATGGGCCAGTAGGCATGGCCAGGGCCGTTATCTATTCATCACTGCGCACTGGGTTAATGTGGTGGATGCAGGGTCCACAGGGGACAGCTGCGGTGGGACAGTGCTGCCTAGCCCACGGTATAGGCAACAGTTGGCTGTAGGCATTCATACCTCCTCCTCCTCCAGAAGCGAAAGCTCGTTGACAGAGCGCAGTTGCATGAGCACTCCATCCACAGCTTCCAGTGTTGCACACGAGGTGTCCCACTATCGAACAGCTAGTGGTAAGCGTCAGCAGGCTGCTTTAAAGATGATGTCTTTGGGCGACAACAGACACACCGCGGAGGTACTGGCCGACTACTTGCAGTGAGAAACTGAGTCATGACTGGGCAGTCTACATCTTGAGCCAGGCAAGGTAGTCAGTGATAACGGCCGTAATTTTGTGACGACCATAGCCCTCGCAAAACTCAGACACATACCTTGCCTGGCTCACACCTTGAACCTGGTGGTGCAGTGCTTCATAAATAATTATCCGGAGTTACCAGCCCTGCTCCATAAAGTGCGAAGACTGTGCTCACACATCCGTCGCTAGACCGTAGACTTCAGTCATATGCAGAGGCTGCAGCGATCGCTCCACCTCCCCAACACCGCCTAATCTTTGATGTTGCAACAAGTTGGAACTTCACCATGCACATGGTTGAGAGACTGTGCGAACAGAGGCAGGCTGTAATGCATTTGTGGGAGGATACATGGGCAGGCAGTTTGAGGGCAAACATCGAGTTGTTGGGTGTGCAGTGGTCAAAGCTGAAAGAGCTCTGTAAAGTCCTTCAGTGTTAAGCGCAGACGATGCCATCATAAGCATGAGCATCCCACTTATGCTTCTGCTCATGCAAACTTTGATGCACATTAAGGATCAGGCGTCTGCAGCGGAGGAGGAAGAGGAGGACCAAAGCCTTGATGACAGTCAGCCATTGTCTATTCAGGGAACTATCCTGGACAAGGTGGAGGAAGAAGAGGAAGAGGATGAGGGGGATGATTATTTTGGGGAGGAGGATGCTTCTCAGGGGGCAATAGAAAATGTTGGTCAGGTACAGGGTTTGTGCATGACTGGAGGGAAGTGGATTTGCCAAAAAGTGCTCCTCCACCCACCACTGGCAGTGCATCTTTGACACCTGGAACATTGGCCTACATGTGAGATTATGTCTTGCGGATCCTAAAAATGGACCCCTGCATTGCCAAAACTATAAAGGATGACGACTACTGGTTGGCCAGCATCCTCGATCCACGCTATAAAGGCAAATTAGAGAACATCATGCCACAGGAGAACCTAGAGCTAATATTGGCAAAAAAACAAGCAACTCTGGTAAACCGTTTGTTAGAGGCATTCACAGCACACAGCAGCGGTGCAGGTTCTACCACGAGCCGTACTGGGCAACATGGAAGAGTTGTTCGTCGTGCACACAGCCGAAGTGACATTGTTGACAGGGGTTTCATGACCATGTTGTGGACTGTTTTCTTGAGTACCGCTTACATGACTGTTAATACTGAATCAAATGCAACAGACAGGAGACAGCAGTTGTCAACCATGGTTCAAAATTACTTCTCCTCCCCTATCGATGTTCTCTCTCAAAGTTTATTTCACTTTGACTACTAGGCCTGTAAATTGGACACCTGGCCTGAATTGGCACAATATGCCTTACAGGATCTCGCTTGCCCTGCTGGTAGTGTGCTATCAGAAAGAGTCTTCAATAGAGTTGAGCGAAACAGGTCGTTCATTTTCAAAAAACACCGATTTTCGCCAAAGTCGAGTTTCATGAAACGAAACCCGACCGTGGAGTGAGTTCGGTCCTGTGTTCTGCCACCATTTCGCTGGAGTCGGTTTTCTCCTACACTTTAAGCGCCTTTTCTCGGCCAATGAACAAGGACGCAGGCTGTGGGCAAAGTGATGACATAGCAGGTGGCCAGCACCATCTTAGAGAAGGGCATTGTAGCGATTGGCTGGCTTTCAGTGCCGTCACAGTGCATATAAAATCCCTCAGCGCCGACCGCCATTTTACAACTGCCGAACTCAGTGTAGGGAAGGTTGCTGGTGGTGTGTCTGAGCAGGGAGAGCGTTAGGCAGGGCCTAAACAAAAAAAAAACTTTGTGCTGATAGCAATTAGCTGTACAGTGACTGTGCAGCGAGAGGGGAGGATTTTAGTGTGTGCAGCAACGCTCATTCTTAGGCTGCATGCCTGCTGTGACGCTGTAGAAATTGCTTGTGTAGACCATCAGATCTGATTACAGACTGCCTGCCTGTGATAAAGGGGCAATTAATTTGGTGGAGTAGCTGAGCTGCCTGCCAGTGACAGTGTACAAATTGCTTGAGTGGAGCATCACATCGTATTAGTAGGCTGCCTGACTGTGATAAAGGGTAAATTAATTTGGTGGAGTAGCTGAGCTGCCTGCCAATGACAGTGTACAAATTGCTTGAGTGGAGCATCACATCGTATTAGTAGGCTGCCTGACTGTGATAAGGGGGCAATTAATTTGGTGTAGCAGCACAGCTGCCTGCCACTGACAGTGTACAAATTGCTTGGGTGGAGCATCACATCTGATTAGTAGGCTGCCTGACTGTGATAAGGGGGCAATTAATTTGGTGGATTAGCACAGCTGCCTGCCACTGATAGTGTACAAATTGCTTGGGCGGAGCATCACATCTGATTAGTAGGCTGCCTGACTGTAATAAGGGGGCAATTAATTTGGTGGAGTAGCACAGCTGCCTGACACTGACAGTGTACAAATTGCTTGGGCGGAGCATCACATCTGATTAGTAGGCTGCCTGACTGTGATAAGTGGGCAATTAATTTGGTGTAGCAGTACAGCTGCCTGCCACTGACAGTGTACAAATTGCTTGGGTGGAGCATCACATCTGATTAGTAGGCTGCCTGACTGTGATAAGGGGGCAATTAATTTGGTGGAGTAGCACAGCTGCCTGCCATTGACAGTGTACAAATTGCTTGAGTGAAGCATCACATCTGATTAGTAGGCTGCCTGACTGTGATAAAGGGGCAATTAATTTGGTGGAGTAGCACAGCTGCCTGCCACTGACAGTGTACAAATTGCTTGAGTGGAGCATCACATCTGATTTGTAGGCTGCTTGCCTGACTGTGATAAGGAGGCAATTAATTTGGTGGAGTAGCACAGCTGCCTTCCACTGACAGTGTACAAATTGCTTGGGTGGAGCATCATATCTGATTAGTCAATTCTACTGTAATCTATAGTGAGCCTGTGATAGTCTGTGTCTGTTACTCCTCAAATATATACGGAGATTAAAATTTTTCAATTTTTTTCAATTCAATTCACCGTATACAGCTGTACGCTTCTCATACAGTACCATATATCTTCTGTGAGTTAGACTACATTTACACAAACAAGAAGTATGGTGGAAAAGGTCGAGCACGTTGAGTTGGTGGGCCACCTGTTACTGATGGTGGTGGTGGTGCTGCATCTGCTGCTAGTGGCAAAAGCACAATAGCACCTAAGGCAGGAGGTGTTGAGCCTGTGTCATCGTCTGGCTCCAGAAGGCCTGGAAGGCTCCCTTTTCTGGGAGTAGGTAAACCGCTTTTAAAGCCGGAGCTTCAGGAAAAGGTTTTGGCTTACATTGCCAAAGCAGCCTCAAGCTCTATCACCTCCTCTTCTGATATTTCAAAATCTGCAACCACTGACTCGTCAGTGCAGCCTTCTGGTCCGGACCAACCACTTTCCTTGGTTCCTTTACCCCCACTACAAGTGAAGGATGCGTCAGCCCACACTTCAGATTACTCCTTGGAGCTCTTTTCACATACCATGCCTGGGTTATTAAGTCAAATCCCTCATTCCCTAGTCCAAGATTAATCAGAAAATAGTGCACTGATGCACAGCCACTGCTAGATGATATTGCTGCCCCATTGAAGTACAGAAATACATTGCCCTTGAAGTCTACTGCGCCACAATGTGACCTGTTATGTTTTGGTAGCTGAGGAGAGCAGGCAAAAATGGCAATACACCAGAGAGGTTGGAATCTACTGGATTGCAGTACCCTGACTAACCACCACAACTAAAGGCAGCCGTGGAGCGTACCTACGTTGGTCCTAGATGCCTCGTCACAGCCTTAGAAGCTAACTACACCTAAAGATAGAAAGAGGAAAACTATCTGCCCCGGAGCAGATCCCCAAAGAACATAGGAAGCCCCCAAACATGTAATGGCGGTTAGACAAGAGGAAATACAGACACAGACAGAAAATAGTATGACCAAACGTTGGGGCCCAAACTTCCTAGACAGAAAAGGAGAGGAAGGACACTTACTGCAATCCCAAAAAACCCTAAAAAGTACCAACTCTACTAATTACAAAAACACCTGAGATCACATGACCTCTACCACCTAAATTAGTTCTCTGGTGTAACAAAACTAAGCCGCAGCCACTGAAAAAAACTGGAAAAGGCAAATGAACAAATAACAGAGGCTCAGATAAACTGAGAGGAGCACAAGCCCCAGGAGGGGACCTGGCTGGCTTCCACAGAAGTGCAGGAAACAATGCAAAGAGCAAGCACAAAAATAAAAGCAGAAAATGTCTTATCTGAGAGCAGGAGAAGAGGCAAGCTTCCAAGTGAACCAGAAACAACAGCAGTTAGACAAGAACAATTGATCACCGGCAACCCTGATGGGAGGGAACCTCCCTTATATAGGACCAGTCTGTAACTCCTGATTGCCAATCCTCACCAAATGGTTCACCACTGTCTGCAACCACCAGAGGGAGCTTCTGCTCAGAACTCATCCCTAACATATTCACAACAGTACCCCCCCTTGAGGAGGGGTCACCGAACCCTCACTTGGGCAACCAGGTCGGTCAGGATGAGCTCTGTAATACGCACGGATCAGTCTCCTAGCATGGATGTCCGAAGCAAACACCCAAGAATTTTCCTCCTGACCATAACCTCTCCACTTAACCAAATACTGGAGTTTCCGTCTAGAAAAACGAGAATCCAATATTTTCTCAACCACATACTCCAGATTGCCCTCAACCAAAACAGGGTCAGGAGGCGCAGCCATAGGAACCACTGGCTCGACAAACCTCTTCAATAAGGACTTGTGGAACATGTTATGGATCTTAAATGTCCCTGGAAGAAGTAAACGAAAGGAAACAGGATTAAGAATCTCCATGATCTTATAAGGTCCAATGAATCTAGGCTTAAACTTAGGAGATGCAACTCTCATAGGGATATTTCTTGAGGACAACCAGACCAAGTCCCCCACTTCAAACCGAGGACCATCAGTCCTATGCCGGTTTGCAAACCGCTGGGCCCTTTCCTGAGAGAGGGACAACCTCTCTACTACCTGGTCCCAAATCTGCTGCATACGCTCCACAACAGAGTCAACACCCGGTCAGACAGAAGCCACCGTCTGTCCCGAAGAAAATCGAGGGTGAAACCCAAAATTGCAGAAAAATGGAGACATCAAAGTGGCAGAGCTAGCCCTATTATTAAGAGCAAACTCAGCCAAATGCAAAAAAGAGACCCAGTCATCCTGATCAGCAGACACAAAGCATCTCAGATAAGTCTCCAATGTCTGGTTTGTTCTCTCAGTTTGTCCATTGGTCTGAGGATGAAAAGCTGAGGAGAAAGACAATTGAACACCAAGTTTAGAACAAAAAGTCCTCCAAAATCTGGAAACAAACTGGACTCCTCTGTCAGACACAATGTTCTCAGGAATGCCGTGTAACCGAACCACGTGCTGAAGGAACAAAGGCACCAATTCAGAGGAGGAAGGCAACTTAGGTAATGGCACAAGATGTATCATTTTGGAAAACCTATCACAAATCACCAAAATAACGGTCATTCTCTGAGAAACAGGGAGGTCGGAAATGAAATCCATAGATATATGGGTCCATGGTCTCTTGGGCACAGGCAATGGCATCAACAAACCACTAGAGCGAGAGCAAGGCTTGGAGCGAGAGCAAGTCCCGCAGGACTGCACAAATTCCCTGACGTCACGAGACAAAGTACGCCACCAAAAGGACTAACTAAACAAGTCTCTGGTAACAAAAATTCCGGGATGACCGGCCAACGCGGAACAATGAATCTCAGACATCACACTCTTCTTCCACTGGTCTGGGACAAACAATTTCCCAATAGGGCAGCGCTCGGGTTTATCCTCCTGACACCCTTCCAGAGCCAGTCTCAAATTGGGCGAGATGGCGGAAAGAACTACACCCTCTTTCAAAATAACAGCAGGATCAGATAACTCAAGAGAGTCCGCAAGGAAACTCCTCGATAGGGCATCCGCCTTAACATTCTTAGTGCCAGGAAGAAATTAAACCACAAAATTAAAACGTATGAAAAACAAGGCCCACCTGGCCTGTCTAGGATTAAGTCGCTTGGCTGATTCCAGATAAACCAGATTCTTATGGTCCGTGAGGACCACCACCTGATGTTTGGCTCCCTCCAGCCAATGTCTCCACTCTTCAAAAGCCCACTTTATGGCCAATAACTCCCGATTACCCACGTCATAATTATGTTCAGTTGGAGAAAATTTTCGAGAGAAAAAGGCACAAGGGTTACTTTTAGAGGTCTCTGGATCTCTTTGGGACAAAACGGCACCTGCCCCAATTTCAGAGGCATCAACCTCCACCTGAAATGGCAGAGAAACATCAGGCTGCCGTAGAACAGGAGCAGAAGTGAATCTCTGATTAAGTTCCTGAAACGCAGAGACTGCCTCAGGAGGCCAATTCACCACATCAGAACCCTTTTTGGTCAAATCAGTCAATGGTTTAACAATAACAGAGAAATTACCAATAAATTTACGATAAAAATTGGCAAAACCCAAGAATCTCTGAAGAGCCTTTAATGAAGTAGGTTGGACCCAATTACAGATGGCCTGAACCTTGACCGGGTCCATTTCAATAACAGATGGGGACAAAATGAATCCCAGAAATGAGATCCTCTGTACGACAAAAAGACACTTTGATCCCTTCACATACAGAGCATTCTCTCTCAAAATCTGGAACACAGTCCGAACATGTTTCACATGAGAGTCCCAGTCATTGGAAAAAATCAAGATATCATCCAAATAAACAATCAGAAATATATCCACAAAATCCCTGAAAATGTCATTCATGAAGGACTGGTAGACAGAAGGAGCATTAGTGAGCCCAAAGGGCATCACTAGGTTCTCAAAATGCCCCTCTGGGGTATTGAATGCCGTCTTCCATTCATCCCCGTGCTTAATGCGAATAAGGTTATACGCCCCCCTGAGGTCAAGCTTGGTAAACCAAGTAGCACTTTTCACCCTGGAAAACAGGTCAGAAATCAAGGGTAACGGATATTGATATTTCACAGTGATATTGTTCAAGAGACAATAATCAATACACGGCCTTAATGAACCATCCTTTTTGGCCACAAAGAAAAAACCGGCACCCAAGGGTGAAGAGGATGGTCTGATATGACCCTTCTCCAATGACTCCTTGATATAAGACCGCATAGCGTCATGTTCAGGTACAGACAAGTTAAAAAGGCGACCTTTAGGTAGTTTACTACCAGGCACTAATTCAATAGCGCAGTCATAGCTCCTATGGGGGGGCAAGGATGCAGATTTACTTTCGCTAAACACATCAGAAAAATCAGTCAAAAAGTCAGGAACATCCTGAGCCTGGGGAGAGGCAGAAAAAACAGGAGTGTTGGCATTAACACATTGGCAGCCCCAACTGGTTACAGACACAGATTTCCAATCCAAAACAGGATTATGAGACTGTAACCAAGGGAAACCTAGTACAATAATGTCATGCAGATTATACAGCACCAAAAATTTGCAACTCTCCTGATGATCAGGTTCAACCCTCATTATCACCTGAGTAGAGAACTGGGGTTTATTCTCAGCCAAAGGGGTAGAATCAATCCCCAGTAGGGGAATAGACTTCCGTAGGGGTATCAAGGGAAACCCACAACGTTTAGCAAAATCAAAATCCATCAGGTTAATAGCTGCTCCCGAATCAACAAAAGCCTGAGCAGAAAATGTGGACAGGGAGCAAATCAAGGTAACAGTCAACAGAAATTTAGTCTGAACACTACCCAAGACAACTGAGCGTGCAAAACGTCTTCCCCGCTTAGGGCAGACTGAAATAGCATGAGAGGCGTCACCACAGTAGAAACATAACCCATTGCGTTTTCTAAACTCATGACGCTGTGCCCCAGAATCCACTCTATCACACTGCATGGGTTCAGAAGCTGGTTCACAAGGCAACACTATTCCACGCATACCTCTACGCTCACGCAAACGTCTGTCAATTTGAATCGCTAATGACATAGAATCATTGAGACCAGAGGCCACTTACGAAATTTCTGACAGTATAACTCAGCGTCCTCAAGCCCCTGATTTAATGCCAACAACGTTTTTTCAGCTTGATCAGTGACATTAGGTTCATCGTACAATAACCCCAGAGCCAGAAAAAATGCATCGACATTACTCAAAACAGGGTCCCCAGGTGTCAGGGAAAAAGCCCAATCCTGAGGATCGCCGCGCAGGAGAGAGATGACAATTTGAACCTGCTGCACTGCGTTCCCTGAGGACTTAGGTTTTAAGGCAAAAAACAACTTACAGTTATTTTTGAAATTCAGAAATTTAGCTCGATCCCCTAAAAACAAATCTGGCATGGGAATCCTAGGTTCCACAACAGGCAACCCTGCAAGATAGATAGCAATACTCCGAACTTCAGTGGCAAGCTGATCCACATGGCCAGACAACTGTGCAAGCTCCATTGAGAGAAAAAAAAATCCTCCTCAGCACTCAGAGAAACAGAGGGAAAAAAAAAATCTCTGACAACTCTGACAATCTTTTTTCTTTTTTTTTCCACACTATTTTTCCCTTCTGTGAGTACCATATAATTTTCAGTTTTGGGCCGGTGATACTGTTATGTTTTGTTAGCTGAGGAGAGCAGGCAAAAACGGCAATAGATCCCCCAATAACATAGGAAGCCCCCAATCATGTAATGGCGGTTAGACAAGAGGTAATACAGACACAGACAGAAAATAGTATGAGCAAACGTTGGGGCCCAAACTTCCTAGACAGAAAAGGATAGGAAGGACACTTACTGCAATCCCAAAAAACCCTAAAAAGTACCAACTCTACTAATTACAAAAACACCTGAGATCACACGACCTCTACCACCTAAATTAGTTCTCTGGTGTAACAAAACTAAGTCGCAGCCACTGAAAAAAACTGGAAAAGGCAAATGAACAAATAACAGAGGCTCAGATAAACTGAGAGGAGCACAAGCCCCAGGAGGGGACCTGGCTGACCTCCACAGAAGTGCAGGAAACAATGCAAAAAGCAAGCACAAAAATAAAAGCAGAAAATGTCTTATCTGAGAGCAGGAGAAGAGGCAAGCTTCCAAGTGAACCAGAAACAACAGCAGTTAGACAAGAACAATTGATCACCGGCAACCCTGATGGGAGGGAACCTCCCTTATATAGGACCAGTCTGTAACTCCTGATTGCCAATCCTCACCAAATGGTTCACCACTGTCTGCAACCACCAGAGGGAGCTTCTGCTCACAACTCATCTCTGACACATTCACAACAGTGACCCTGCTGAAACTCATGTGCCCCTTCCCGCATACTGTACCACCTTAGACGGTGACAGAGAGGACGGTGCAGATGAAATTGAAGAGAAGGTGATGGATGACCCAGTTGTTGACCCGGATTGGCATGTAGTGGTGGAAGACGGTGCCACTGGCACTAGCTCAGAAGAAGAGAAGGATCCGCAGCAGTTATCGATATTGCATCGGGGTTTATCTGGCAGGCCTGTACGAGTCCAAAAAGGTCTTAACAAAAATAAAGTTGCAGGGACGGTTGGCCAGACGGCAGCTCCGGCGTCAGTACCTGGCGCAGCCGGGCAAGTGCCAGGACCCTGAGCAGTCTGGGGGGCCCACTTGACGTCAGGGACATCGGCACACTATGGGGGCCCGGTGTCTGTGCCAGTGCCAACTCCCATGAGTGGGCCCCCCGCTTGCTCAGGGCCCTGTCATTTGTGATACTTCCCTCTCCCCATTCCATCCCTGCGGCGTCTTCTGACTGTAACGTTCAGGTCAGAGGAGGCTATGACATCACTGTGCGCCCTCTGCCTGAACAGTCACAGTGCAGAGAGCTGTAAGATGGTGACCCTGTGGAGTCCGGAGCAGATATGCAAGAAGAGGTGAGTATTTCATATTATTTTTTTTATGTTTGGAGCATTTTATATAGGTACCATCATAACTGGTATCAGGCCCATTATTCACTGAAGCATCGTATATTGGGCCCATTATATACTGGAGCATCATATATGGGGCCCATTATACACTGGAGCATCATATATGAGGCCAATTATATATGGATCATTATGTGGACCCATCATATACTGGAGCATTATATGGAGTTCATCATATACTGTATGGAACATTATATGGGCCCCCTTATGTATTGAGCAATACATGGGGCTCATTATTCTTTAAGGAGCAATGTATGGGGCCTATTATATACTGTATGGTGCAATATATGGGGCCCATTATACAGTATGGAGCATTATATGGGGTCCATTATTCTGTGTGAGCAATATATGTGGCCTATTGTACAGTCATGGACAAAAGTTTTGAGAATGACACAAATATTAATTTTTACAAAGTCTACGGCTTCACTTTTTCTAATGGCAATTTGCATATACTCCAGAATGTTATAAAGAGTGATCAGCTTAACAGCAATCACTTGCAAAGTCAATATTTGGCTAGAAAATGAACTTTATCCCCCAAAACACATTTCAACATCATTGCAGCCCTGCCTTAAAAGGACCAGATAACCTCTTTTCAGTGATTTCTCCATTAACACCGGTGTGGGTGTTGATGAGGACATGGCTGGAGATCAATCTGTCATGATTAAGTAAGAATGACACCACTGGACACTTTAAAAGGAGGCTGGTGCTTGGCATCATTGTTTCTCTTCTGTTAACCATGGTTATCTCTAAAGAAACATGTGCAGTCATCATTGCAATGCACAAAAATGGATTAACAGGGAAGAGTATCGCAGCTAGAAAGATTGCACCTCAGTCAACAATCTATCGCATCATCAAGAACTTCAAGGAGAGAGGTTCAATTGTTGCCAAAAAGGCTCTAGGGCGCCCAAGAAAGACCAGCAAGCGCCAGGACCGTCTCTTAAAAGTGTTTCAGCTGTGGGATCAGGCTACTAGCAGTGCAGAGTTTTCTCAGGAATGGCAGCAGGCAGGTGTGAGTGCATCTGCACGCACTGTGAGGCGGAGACTCTTGGAGCAAGGCCTGGTCTCAAGGAGGGCAGCAAAGAAGCCACTTCTCTCCAGAAAAAACATCATGGACAGACTGATATTCTGCAAAAGGTACATGCAGTGGATTGCTGAGGACTGGGGTAAAGTTATTTTCTCTGATGAATCCCCTTTTTAATTGTTTGGGACATCAGGAAAATGCCTCATTCGGAGAAGACAAGGTGAGCGCTACCACCAGTCTTGTCTCATGCCAACTGTTAAGCATCCTGAAATTATTCATGTGTGGGATTGCTTCTCAGCCAAGGGAATCGGCTCTCTCACAGTCTTGCCTAAAAACACAGCCATGAATAAAGAATGGTACCAGAATGTCCTCCAAGAGCAACTTCTCCCAACCCTCCAAGAGCAGTTTGGCGATCAACAATGCCTTTTCCAGCATGATGGAGCACCTTGCCATAAAGCAAAGGTGATAACTAAATGGCTCAGGGAACAAAACATAGAGATTTTGGGTCCATGGCCTGGAAACTCCCCAGATCTTAATCCCATTGAGAACTTGTGGTCAATCATCAAGAGACGGGTGGACAAACAAAAACCTAAAAATTCTGACAAAATGAAAGCATTGAGTGTGCAAGAATGGACTGCTATCAGTCAGGATTTGGTCCAGAAGTTGATTGAGAGCATGCCAGGGAGAATTGCAGAGGTCCTGAAGAAGAAGGGTTAACACTGCAAATATTGACTTGCTGCATTAACTCATTCTAACTGTCAATATAAGCTTTTGTTACACATATGTTTGCAATTATATTTCTGTCTGTGATAAAAACATCTGTCAAACACACATAAAAACCAGAGGGCAGCAGATCATGTGAAAATATAATATTGTGTATTCTCAAATTTTGGCGACATTAAGGATCAAGCATGTGCAGTGGAGGATGACAACGAGGAAGAGGGAAGTCTTGATGACATCAGCATTTGTCTGCTCAGGACTTCTGGAAAGGTGAGCAGAAAGGGGAAGAGGAGGGGGATGTTATGTAGGGAAGAGGATGCTTGCAGGGTCTCTTTCAGATAAGTGATTTGCTATTTTTTTTCTCTTGTGATTTTCTTGCTTGTTTTGCTGCTTGCAGGGGACTGCAGCCTGGTCCCCTTTTGGGGTCTGGCGCTGCAATTGTGCTCATTTTGTATTTGCACTTTTGCTCTGTTCCTTTGTCACTTTTTTGCTGAATTGCTGTGTGTTACACCAGAGATCTGATTTAGGTGGTAGAGATCGTGTGAGCTCAGGTTTTTTGTTAATCAGAAGTGTTGGTATTTTTGTCAGGGTTTTTTTGGGTTGCAGTCAGAATTCTTTCCTATACTTTTCTATCTAGACAGATTGGGCCCCAGCATTTGCTCATCCTATTTTCTGTCTGTGTCCTATTTTCTTCTTGTCTAACCGCCATTACATGTTTGGGGGCTTCCTATTTCTTTGTGGAATCTGCTCCGGGGCAGATAGCTTTCATCTTTCTGCCTTTAGGTGTAGTTATCTCTCCGGCTGTGACGAGGCTTCTAGGATCACCGTAGGTACGCTCCACGGCTACTTCTAATGTGGCGGTTAGTTTAGGGTACTGCAATCCAATTGTTTCCAGCCTCTCTGGTGTATTACTACTTTTGCTCTTTTTGCAATTTCTCCTCAGCTACCGAAACATAACAGGTGGCCACATATGGTCCATGACGTCAGAAAATACGTTCATTCGTGCGTCTCCTGCGCCAAGAATAAGTCCCCTTAACAATGGCCAGCTGGGTTACTTTTCCCTTTACCGGTGGCAGACAGGCCCCGGGAGATGGTTGGGATGGATTTTGTGGTGGGCTTACCCAAGTCTCGGGGCTGCATCATCGTCTGGGTGATAACCGACCACTTCTCCAAAATGGTACACTTGGTGCCGTTACCACGGTTACCTTCCGCACGGGCCTTAGCAGCATTATTTATCAGGCGCATTTTCCAGCTACACGGAATGCCAGACAAAATTGTCAGTGATCGAGGTCCCCAATTTGCATCTCGGTTCTGGAGAGAACTGTGTCATCTACTCAGCATTGAGTTAAATCTCTCTTCGGCTTATCATCCCGAGATGAATGGGTTGGTAGAGAGAGCCAACCAGACCTTGGTCACATACTTGTGACATTTTGTCTCAGCCAGGCAGGATGACTGGGCATCCTTGCTACCGTGGGCTGAGTTCGCTCTAAATAATGCTGTGGCTGACTCCACCGGACAGACACCATTCCTCTTAATCTACGGTCAGCATCCGCGGGTACCGGTGCCCATGCCCGTGTCTTCCGATGACTCCAGGTAGGCAGACTGGGCTGTGGAGGCACGGGACATTTGGGACCGCACTCAGGATGCCATTCAGGCCTCCAAGGAGAGGATGAGGTCTTCCTCCGACGCTCATCGGTGCCCCGCTCCGACATTTGCTCCTGGCGACTTAGTGTGGCTCTCTGCCCTGAACATCAGGCTGCGAGTAGAGTCTACTAAGTTGGAACCTCGCTATTTGGGCCCCTTTAAGATCCTTGAGCAGGTAAACCCTGTAGTCTACCGCTTAGCCCTTCCACCTCGCCTTTCACGTGTCCCTTTTGAAACCCGTGGCCATCTCCCGGTTTTCCGAGCCCTCTGCCAGGACGTCGGGTTCATCTACCGACGATCATGAGGTGAATGCCATCATTGGGTGTAAGGTGGTACGGGGCAAAAAATTTTATTTGGTGTATTGGAGGGGTTGTGGGCCTGAGGAAAGTTCCTGGGAGCCTGCCGAGCATGTTCACGCTCCGCAGCTCATCGCTGCATTTGAGCGCAGCGAGGCCCAAAGAAGGGGGGGCCCTAGGAGTGGGGTAATGTTAGGGTTTGAGTTCCCGCTGCTGCACAAGGAGAGTCTCGAACCAGTCCCGCTGTGGTCCCCCCATCCATCTCTGGCCGCAGTGGAGCCTGCTCAGCAAAGACGTCGGTCCCAGCGTCTAACCCGGTCTAATACTGTGCAGAGACGTGCAGACGTTTTTAGGACTAAGTCGTGCGTTTCCCCTTCTGAGCATGCCCAGGGTAAGATCTCTCATTTGATATCAGGGGTCACATGCTCAGATACTGGAGCAGCTCCTATTGGTCCGCCAGGAAGGTCCTGAAACTACATGTGTTCAAGGAACAGTTTCTCCTTGGTCCTTTTCTGGCAGGTCCTGTAGTTGTTACTATAAAAGGGTTGCATGGCCTTGCGGCCATGCGCTAGTATCAATTGCATTATGTGCTTTGCGCCAGTGTGATCATGCAGGCATGAGGTTAGGGCTCGGCTGAAATAAGCCCCTAGAATACCGGCACCTCCAGTGAGGAGATTCGTATGCACGTGTTCAGGGCTTGGCTGAAATAAGCCCCTTAGAATACCGGCTTCACAGGTCAGGAGTTGTTTGTTTGTGTTGCTGACTGCATGACCACGGACTGCTAACCGCACAGCAGTTATCTGTGTAGCCCTGTGGTGTTAACAGGACACAGTCGCTATCTCAGTGGCTTTACCGCAGCGACTCTGGTGTAACAGAGTTCGCTTATACAGCCATTTAGTGCCACAGCATCTATGTTTGCGACTCTGTGAATTAACAGAGTTCGCCTTTACCGCCATCTTACTAGCAGCCGGCTCTGCCTGCACGGTGGACCCCGGGCTGCGAACACACCCACTATTTATATTTATTTGGTGCGTTCCGCAGACCCTAACAGTATGTTTATACGCTTTGTGAACATGAACAATACAAACATTAAGTAACCGAAAAAGATGAAAAATATCTTTACACAGACTGGTTTAATAGTTCTGTGTGTTAAGAATAAAATGTCGATTTTTTAAACTGTACCCATAAATGTTCTTGAATCCCTGACCAAACTTTTCTATATACCTAAAGAATTGTGTGAGAAACCTGTTGCCACGTTGCGTTTAGAAAGTCTAAGGGTTACCGGCCGATGGACCATACTAGTTTGAAGGATCAAACATGGCAGCTGGATCATTGCAAAAAAGGAACAGGAGCCTGAAAAGTGGGGGCCATTGGACATGATGGCCAAACATGGCCTGCTGCAGCTGTTATGTGGTTTGGCTGGTGACTTGTAGGCCTAGACTGAAAATAATCACTGGTCAACACAATTTTTCTGGCAAAAGGTTTTAAAACATATTTTAAGTCAATTTTGGCTGCTGATTACGAATATGAACTATTTTTTTGGCTATCACATCAGGATTTCGAGATATTTTCAATTTTTGATGAAAATTACTCCTACCGAATGTTTTATGATAAAAACACATGATTTTCGGTACTACATTTTGTATATTTTTAATAAAGGAATAACAAAGATTACAAAGTCTATGTACAGCAAATCAAATATACTTACAGAATAAAACTACAAAATATAAAAACACATACAGTACAGACCAAAAGTTTGGACACACCTTCTCATTCAAAGATTTTTCTGTATTTTCATGACTATGAAAATTGTAGAATCACACTGAAGGCATCAAAACTATGAATTAACACACGTGGAATTATACATTACACTTTACAAAAAAGTGTGAAACAACTGAAAATATGTCTTATATTCTAGGTTCTTCAAAGTAGCCACCTTTTGCTTTGATTACTGCTTTGCACACAGTAAAGGTGAACGGATGGACTCTACATGCCTGGTTCCCACCGTGAAGCATGGAGGAGGTGGTGTGATGGTGTGGGGTGCTTTGCTGGTGACATTGTTGCGCCTCTGAGTCGTCACAGTAAAGTTTCCACAGATGTAACAAAATGATGTAGAGTCCATTGTTAGATCAGCAAAACATTCTGCAGAGAAATACAAGATAAAAGTTGCTAGCTACCTAACTTGTAGGTAACAGAATTAGTATATAGACATTTGTATTCTTAGAAGACACAATAACTTTTCCATTAATCCATTAGGCTTGAGAGAGTTAAACGAAGAATAAGAATGAAGACAGCAAAGACAGTAGGAGAAAGCAAAGGGAAAGGGGGGGTAGGGTGTATTCATTTGAAGGCATCTCAAGTCAGCTTGGTGGTACATTGATGTTTGTTGTACTGCGACAAAGCTATCGCTCAATCTGTATAGAATTCAAGGGCGCCTGGTATTTGCAAAATTTGTTTGCACATGGTTAACATGGACCACCAACTTCCCATATAATACTATTGATATATTTTGTGTAACATTTCTCGGGACTTAGGACTGTGAGGAACTCAGCCGGCCGCCACACGGTAGCCCGGGTATCGCAACTTCTGATACCACCGCCGCTACCAAATGTGACGGACGATCCCTTTCCTCCCACGTCACCAATGGGACGTAACTCCACAGGTACAGCTCTCCGGCGCCCCCCTTTGTCTCTCAGGTCAGTAAGAGAACTGCACCCAGAGCAAATGGCCGCCGGGGAAGGTGTCCTGTTACCCACTGGGTATTCTAAGATTCGTGATCAGAGTAAAAGCATCAGCCCAAGATTAACTTTATGGTTTAATTTGCCTTAAGGGCACACTAGATAATTACAGAAATATACAGTAAAGCTATACAACGGAATTACAATGGATTTGCAGTCAGAGTAAGAATACAACAATAATGTACAAGGCTTAAAGGTATTAGCTATAGATCAATATTACCGGGTTGTAGTATGGTCATGGGAAGGCAGGGGCTTTGCCATTCCCAGGTAGTAGTCTTCAGTTACTGGATAGTCCCCAAAGCATATGTTGCTGCACCCTTGGCAAGACAAATCCGTTTTCTTTTGGTCCTTTCCTAGACCATCTTCTTGGCTTCTGTGTGTGAAATGGAATGAGAGACCAGCCTCTTCTTGGCTACAGCTTTTAACCCTGCTAGGCCCTTCCCCATTTGCTTTGAAGCCCGCATATTAACTGGCCTGCAATTCATATGGAGCAGGAAACAGTGCCTTGAGCTTGAGCTAATTACCATACGACTGACCATCTTATTCAGACCCTGGCCTAAACCAATTAGCATGTAAAGGCCTATTGATTCATAGCGGACATCAAAGTGGTCGTACTGAATATGCTAATAGGCCCTGTGTAGCTAAAAGTCTGTGGCTGTGTGAACTGACAAAATGGAGGCTGGTACAGGGCCCCAACAAAATGGCGACAACATTTTCCTTACACCTCCCTGCTTTGAGGGCGCTAGGGGTAATCACATTCCTGTGTTCCCCCGTGCGCCCTACCGCACCCTCTCTTTGGCTACGGTGGCAGATCCACGAGGATTTCTGACTCTCTGTCCTCTGAAAGGTTGCACACTGGTTGGGCATAAGCCTCCCCCTCATAGTGGGCCTTCATCATGTTCCAGGGGGGGCCTTCCTCCTTCC
>JARQOD010008107.1:0-36826 GCA_033576555.1 Oophaga sylvatica
CACAGCACTCTGTCACACCAGCGATCGCTCAGGCAGTGCAGCAGGCTTCTCAGTGCCTGCTCTCGGCAGGCACTGAGGTAGCCGCCTCCCTCCAGGACCCCAGCGCCATCTTGGATCCGGGTCCTGGAGGGAGGAAGCCCTCAGAGCAGCGCGATCACATCGCGCTGGTCTGAGGGTCTCAGGGGGGCGCGCAGGGAGCCCCCACACTGCGCGATCCTCCCCTGTGCCCCCAGTACACCGCGATCATGTTTGATCGCGGTGTGCAAGGGGTTAATGTGCCGGGAGCGGTCCGTGACCGCTCCTGACACACAGTCACGGTGTCAGCTGTGATAATCAGCTGACACCCGGCGGCGATTAGCTGCGCTCCCGGAGGGAGCGCAGCTGATCGCCTATGACGTACTATCCCGTCCATGGTCAGAATGGCACGGGTTTTATGGACGGGATAGTACGTCTAATGTCAGAGAGGGGTTAAGGAGCATCTTCGGAGCAAAATCCCTCGCGTCTAATGATCCTGCACCCATGGTCACGGAACATGACCGTTTACTTATTCGCTGGGGACATCGGTTGGCATAATGTCCTGACTGCTGACACACTCTACAGACCACGGATACTCGAGTGGTCCGAGACTTAGATCCCACTCGAGTATTCTCCACGGTCTCTGGGGAGTCAGACGCCCAAACGGGAAATTCCAGAGGTTTGGCAAAGGTGGGAGCCAGCCGAAACCTCTGCCTACACTGGGTCCGCTCTAACCTCCGCTCGTGAAAACGGAGGTCGATGCGGGTAGATATAGAAATGAGTTTCTCCAGTGTGGCAGGAACCTCCCTGGTAGCCAAAGCGTCCTTTACATGGTCTGCCAGTCCTCTCCAGAACACTGGAAAAAGAACTTTATCCGTCCACTCTAATTCAGAGGCCAAAGTCCGAAATTGGACTGAGAACTGGCTGACCATGGACAAGCCCTGTGACATTGTCAGCAGTTGGAGTGCCGTATCGTGCGTGACCTGAGGTCCTAAAAAGACCTTTTTCAGAGCCTCCAAAAACCGAGGAGCACTCCGCACCACACGATCGTCACGCTCCCACAGCGGTGTTGCCCACTCCAACGCTCTGCCCGAGAGTAGAGACAGTACAAAACCCACTTGTGCCCGATCCGTGGGGAAACGTGCAGCCAGAAGCTCGAGCTGTATAGAGCACTGACTCACGAATCCCCGACATTGCTTGCTGTCACCGGCAAACTTGTCAGGAAGCGGGAGGTGGGATAATGTAGGGACAGAGGTAGCAGAGGACAAACTGGCTGCAGCCACGCTAGCAGCCTGAACAGCGACTGCGGTAATATCCACAGCTGAGGTTGTGCGCTCAAGAGCCGCCAACCTTCCCTCCAGCTGCTGGATATACTGCCTTAGACGCTGGTCATCCGCCATTTTACTAGCCAGACCCTGGCACTAATATTATGTTAGGGTCTGCGGAACGCACCTAATAGATATAATAGAGAGGTGCGTTCGCAGCCCGGGGTCCACCGTGCAGGCGAAGCCCGCTGCTAATAAGATGGCGAAAGTAGCGAACTCTGTTATCCCGCAGAGTCGCAAAAATAAACGCCGTAGCGCGTTGTGGCAGTAAGTGCGAACTCTGTTAATCCCAGAGCCGCTAACGGGATGCCACAGCGCTATATGGCGATAGGTGCGAACTCACTTAACTTCAGTGAGCCGCAAAGTAAAACGCTAGGGCGCTGTCTAGCGTCAAAAGCGAACCCTGTTACGTCACAGAGCCGCTGAGAAAAAGTACCGTGTCCTGTCAGGCTCTCAGGTACACGGATAATTGCTAAGCGAGCATAATACGTGGTCATGCGCTAATGTCCTCGGGGGAGTCACCCGAAATCTATGGCGTCTGAACGCCAGACCCTGAATACGGCAATCAAACTCCTCACCGGTTATGCCGGTAATCTAGGGCATCTAGGACACCGACCCTGACCAGCTAGCACACCAAACTCCTCACCGATTAAGTCGGTATTTAGTGGCTTATTTCAGCCGGGTCCCTAACCACACACACGCATGACCACACTGGCGCATAGCATACAATGGTTGATATTAGCGCATGGCGGCACAGCCATGCTACCCTTTTATAGCAACAGCTACAGGACCTTCCAGGAACAAGGACCAATGAGAAACCTGTTCCAGAAGACTCGTAGTAACAGGGCCTTCCTGGCGGGCCAATAGGAGCTGCTGCAGTACCTGAGCATGTGACCCCTGATCTCCAATGAGAGATCTCACTCTGGGCATGCTCAGAAGGGAAAATGCAGTACTTTGTCCCAAAGACGTCTGCTCCAGCATTGGCTATAATAGCAGATCCAGGAAAGGCAGCAACAAGTCACTGCCCAGTAGTGGAGTGGGCAAGACGCCTGGACCGACGCCTCTGCTGAGCAGGCTCCACTGCGGCCGGAGATGAATGGGAGACCGCAGCGGGACAGGTTCGAGACTCCCCTTGTGCAGCAGCGGGAAATCGAACCCTAACAGCCCCCTTCTCACTTTATTGAAACTCTACAAGTGCATTATTTCTACAGAATTCGCCTGCGTAATATTATAGAAGAGGTGGTAGACAATTGATTTGACATGATGGGAGATATATTTCTTCAACCAGACTGAAGTTTGCTCATGATTTTCCATGATTACTACGACCTGTGATGAGGTCATAGTCACGTGATCTGGTCAGCTGATGTGTACGTCACCTGATGGTGTTTTGTAGGCCTATAAAACAAGGAGCTGTTGTAGTTGTTGTGTGGAAGGAAGGAGTTTGGCTGGAGTAAGCCTGGAACATTGTTTTGTTATTGTGTGGCAGTGTGCACCAGGAAGCGAGTAACAGACCACCCGGAATGTGACCTGGCGGTCTCAGCTGACCTGCAGCCGCTTAGTTAAGCCCGTCACAAGCAATGGTGAGTCTGTGACCAGTGGTTCTCCAAACTGGAGTGATTTATGTTCTGTTTTCATTTTGTTATATGGACTTTTTGTTGAACTCATGATTAAAATCACTGAACTTTGAAATAAAAGGCTGTGTGTTTGCCTCATTACTGCGGCCCAGCCCTGCCTACCACAGCGGTTCCCTACAATTGGTGGAGAATGCGGGCAACGCAGTGAGGTCAGGCTGTTTTTCATGCATGACAGTAAATGTCCTGGTTTTAGAAAGTGCACCAAAACCGGCTGGATAATTGTCCGAAGATGGAGAACAAAGTAAAAATGCTAGTGGAGGCCATGCGACAGCAACAGCAGGCTACACAGCAGCAACAGCAGGCTATGCAGCAGCAGCAGGCTATACAACAGCAGGCTATGTAGCGGCAGCAGGCTATACAGCAGCAGGCTATGTAGCAGCAGATATTTAATCGACAGCAACAGGAAACCAATAGTTTACTGATGCAGCACATCACAGCGCCGCAGACAGTAAGAGCTGCCCGGGGATGCCATGATGTCCGGAAAGCGGTGCGTACAGCGATCCGAAAGATGGAGCAATCAGATGACGTTGAGGTGTAGCTGGAGATGTTTGAAGGCGTGGCTAAAAGGGAGAGACTGCCCTGGGACCAGTGGGCCGAGATCGTGGCTCCGTTTTTGACTTCAGGACCCGCTAAAGCCTATAGGGACCTACCCCCCCCAGCAACAGGAGGACTATGAGAGCGTGAATGGTGAGATACTTGCATTTCTTGGGGTAAATGTTTTTTTCCTGGCCCAGCGTGTACAACAATGGAAGTTTTCCCCTTCCGAGCCAGCTCAGTCCCAGTATTATGACTTGATACACCTGATAGAAAAGTGCTTTCAGCCTGAGGTGTTGTCACCCCGCGATATGCTGGATCGTATAGTGACTGATAAATTCGGGCGAACTTTGCCCCACACCCTTCAAACATGGGTTGGACAGGCAGCCCCTACTGATGGTCTCCAAATGGTTGACCTCATTGAAAGATATGGGCCTACCAAGGAGATACAGGGAGAGACTACCCGGAAGCTACCAATTAAATTCACCAAACCTTCACCCACAGCTCGCGAGCAGAGAATCTGAGGGCCGCCCAGGAAGGGTCGGGGAACGAAAGGGGCCCCATAATCTGTTGGCGGTGCCAAGAACCATGACATGTGAGAGCTGATTGCCCCCACCTGACTGAGCCCATGGACAACAACTTTGGCTACTATCAGTCTCACTATGCATAACACATGTGTGCAGTGGTCAGTATTACCTTTGCCTTCGGTGGAGGAGGAAAACACCTCTCCTATAGAAGTGTTAGT
Organism: Oophaga sylvatica; assembly: GCA_033576555.1. Classification (NCBI taxonomy): domain Eukaryota; kingdom Metazoa; phylum Chordata; class Amphibia; order Anura; family Dendrobatidae; genus Oophaga; species Oophaga sylvatica. The sequence goes on from JARQOD010008107.1 coordinate 4,254, forward strand.
TGGGGAGATGGAAGATTTGCCACCGGGACCAGAATTGTAATACTTAAATGTGTCAGGTGACAATTTTGGTACGGCGCAACTCCGTGACCCTACGTTGAGTCTATTTGTTGGGGATAACATTTTGTTTTGTAACTGATCATTCCCCTGTGACTGGCAGTGTTGTAGCCCAGGGAGTAGAGTTCAGGTGGTAGAAAGATGAACATAACAGGAGACATGGAAAACGTTGGCAAACAGTTATTTAATCTGAAAACGGGCAGGCAAATTCAGGTGAGATCCATGCCTTGTTCATTTTCAGAAAAGTAAGCCGGTCTACATTCTCTGAGGATAGTCGCATGCGACGGTCTGTTAGTACACCACCTGCAGCACTAAAGACACGCTCAGATAATACACTGGCAGCAGGGCAAGCCAGCACCTCCAATGCATACTGGCTAAGCTCTGGCCATGTATCCAGCTTAGAGACCCAAACTTGAAAGGGGAAGAGCCATCTGGGAGTACACTGAGAGGGAAAGACATGTAGTCTGTCACCATCTTACGTAAACGTTGCCTCATGGTGAGTGGAGTCGTCTCGGATAGTGTAGACATTGGTGGCACTGACACAAAACTTCGCCACATTTGTAACATACTGCTCTTGCCCTGTGCAGAGGCGCTGCTTGTGAACCCTCTTGTTGCAGAGGTGTCTCCACTGCCTCGATGCACAGAGATTCTTTGTAAAGCAGTAGCAGCAGCAGTGCTCTCGGCTGGAATGGAGAATATTATGGATTGCACCAGTCTGTCTTGGTACTCCCACATTTTACGCTTCCGGTTCAACGGTGTGATGAGGCTTTGTAAGTTGTCCCGGTAGCGAGGGTCTAGGAGGGTGTACACCCAATAATCTGATGTGGTGAGAATGTGGGCGATGCGGCGGTCGTTTCTTAGGCACTGCAGCATGAAATCAACCATGTGCTGCAGACTCCCAACTGCCCAACAAACGCTATCCTCTGGAAGAGGCGTCATCTCTGCCTGCTCTGCATCGCCCCACCCTCGCTCTACATACTGACTAGAGCGTTGTGTACCTCCCTCTGTAGGGATTTCTTCCTCCTCCATTGACTCCTCCTCATCCTCCTCACAAAGTGAGCCCTGCCCAGCCCTTTGTGAGGAACCAAGTTGCGCTGACTGTCCAGACGGTGAGTGAATTTGTGACTCCTCATCCTCCACCTCTTCCAAAACCTCATCCTTTAGTGCTTGCAGTGATTTTTGAAGCAGGCAGATAAGGGGGACAGTCATGCTGACTAGTGCATCATCTGCACTCGCCATCCGCGTTGAGTCATCAAACGCACGCAAAACGTGGCAGATGTCCTTCATAGAGGCCCACTCAGTAGTGGTGAAGTGTGAACGGCGCAAATTGCGAGTTGATTGCGCCTGATGCAGCTGATACTCCATTACTGCTGGCTGTTGCTCACACAACCGCTCCAACATATGTAAGGTGGAATTCCACCTGGTGGGTACGTCACATATGATGCGATGTTCAGGAAGGCGAAATCTGCGTTGCAGAGCAGCAATGCGCGATCTGGCTATGCTGGAACGTCGCAAGTGAGCGCACTCTAGGCGGACCTTCTGCAGCAGTTCAGCAAGATCCGGATAGTCCCTCAAAAAACTCTGCACGACCAAGTTGAGCACATGTGCCAGACATGGTATGTGAGTGAGGTTGCCAAGGCCCAGAGCTGCCACCAGATTTCGGCCATTGTCACACACTACCAAGCCTGGCTGGAGATTCGCTGGCAAAAACCACACGTCGCTCTCCTGCTTGATGGCATTCCAGACCTACTGCGCTGTGTGGCTTCGATTCCCCATTGAAATTAATTTCAGGACGGCCTGTTGACGTTTGGCCACAGCTGTGCTCATATCGTTCGCAACAGGTAAGCGTTCATGGGTCCATGTGGAGGTAGACCGTGACGGCTCCTGCAGCGATGATTCTGAGGAACTGGAGTAGGAGGAGGAGTCAATGTGTACAGACTGGATTCCTGCAATCCTTGGAGTTGGCAGAACACGTACAGCGCCACTCGCAAGATCTGTACCCGGCTCCACAACATTGACCCAATGGGCAGTGAGGGAAAGGTATCGTCCCTGGCCATGGGTACTGGTCCACGCATCGGTGGTCAGGTGGACCTTGCTACAGACGGCGTTTAGTAGCGCATGTTTAATGTTTCCCTCGACATGTTTTTGCAGACCAGGGACGGCTTGCCTGCTGAAATAAAATCGGCTTGGCACATTGTATTGTGGGACTGCCAATGCCATTAAGTTACGGAAACTGTCAGTCTCCACCAGCCTGAATGACAGCATTTCAAGGGACAGGAGTTTTGCAATGCCAGCATTCAGAGCCTGTGCTCGTGGATGGTTTGCCGAGTATGGCCGTCTTTTATCCCATGCCTGTGGTACCGATGGCTGTTTTGTGGCCTGGGAGTGTGAAGATGCAGGGAACTTGCTGCTGTGGGTGGAATAACACTTTGTCTCTGGACAACAGTGACCGAGGTTCTTCCATGGCGATCCTGTGAGGAAGCAGAACCAGCTGTGTGTGAGTTGGAGGTAGAGGCTCCAACACGACCTGAAGATGTAGGTGCTGCTGTAGGTTGGCCTACATCTCCAGTGTGTCTTTGTAACTCAACTATGTGCTTTGTCCGCACATGTTTCCACATATTTGTGGTATTGAGGTTACTGCAATTTTACCTCTTTTTACTTTTTGCTTACACAGCTTGCATTTAACATAGCAAATATCATCTGCAAGTCTGTCAAAAAAGGACCACGCAGTGCAAGTCCTGGGAGCGCCCATTTTGACTTTTGGAAGAGAACTGCTCCCAACAGGTGCCAAACTGGAGGCTAGAGGCAACCGAGTCTGCAGCCTACCTCTCCCTCCTGTTTGTACCGTTGGGACAATCTCATCCTCAGAGCTGCTCCCACCACCTTCCTGTCGCTCACGCCATTTGGGTCTTGGACCTCATCATCTCCACTACCCTCTTCCAACACCTGCTGCTGTTGGGTGGTCTGGCCAGCACCATGCTCAACAGAAACTGGCACCTGAGTCTCATCATCATCAGATGCGTTCTGCGGTGTGCTGACCATCGGCACTGGCTCACCCGCCTCTTCTGATTCAGACAGACACAGCTGTTGCGCATCACTGCATACTCCCTCTTCTTCACATTTCAGAATGCTGCTTGGCTGGGCCCCTGTTTGCAAGCCAACAGATTCTGAGAACAGAAGCAGAGACTCAGCTGGCTCCAGTTCAGAACTCTCTGACTGCCTGGGCAATTTGACAGGCGGTGAACAGACAGATGGTTGCTCAACAGTGTTGTGGTCCTGAGAGGAGGTGGAAGCAATTGAAGTCGATGCATTGGCTGCCATCCAACCAACAATGGCTTCAATTTGTTCTTCCCGCAGCAGGGGGTACGCCGAGCTCCTACAAAACTGCACATAAAGGAACGCTCACGGGAAAACTGGTGGATGCTGTGTCACTGGGGGCAGCAGCAGCCACAGAATCCCCACGTCCTCTCCCTGCTGAAACTCCACGGCCACGCCACGTGCCTTACTCCCTGCCTTCTTCATCTTGGTAGATTGATAAAGAAAGTCAGAAAAGTTAAAAGGCCTAAGTGTTGTTATTCCGCAGAGACTGCAGGACACTGCAGACACGTTCATAGCGTGAAGGCCCTTTGGTACTTCTATGTGTTTGACCATGATTGTATACGGAGAACCTCACACTAATTAGTTATTGAAATAATGAGCAGCAATATAAAATGACAAGATGAGGCAGTGAACACGTCAGCAGACTATACACATGTTAAGAACTACTGAGCTGATCTCACAGCAAAAAAAATATCCAGTAAGTGACACTGCGTGCACACAACGTCAATGTGAAGGCTCCTTGTGGATTTATATTTGCAACATATTGAGATGGAAGCGCGTCACACTAATAGATTTGAGTTATTTGAAATAGAATGGAGCAGCAACAATTATAGAAAAATGACAAGGATGAGGCAGTGACACACGTTCAGCAGACTATAACCAGCAGTGGTTTAAGAACTAACTGGAGCGTGATCTGCACTCAGCAAAAAAAAATATATATCACAGACTAGAGTGAACACTGCAGTGCACACAACTGGTCACTACCTGTGAAAGGCTCCTTTGTGGACTTCTATAGTGTTTGCAACCAATGTATTGGGTACGGATGGAAGCGCGTCACACTAATAGATTGGAGTTATTTTAAATAGAATGGAGCAGCAACAATTATAGAAAAATGACAAGGATGAGGCAGTGACACACGTTCAGCAGACTATAACCAGCAGTGGTTTAAGAACTAACTGGAGCGTGATCTGCACTCAGCAAAAAAAATATATATCACAGACTAGAGTGAACACTGCAGTGCACACAACTGGTCACTATCTGTGAAAGGCTCCTTTGTGGACTTCTATAGTGTTTGCAACCAATGTATTGGATACGGATGGAAGCGCGTCACACTAATAGATTTGAGTTATTTGAAATAGAATGGAGCAGCAACAATTATAGAAAAATGACAAGGATGAGGCAGTGACACACGTTCAGCAGACTAAAACCAGCAGTGGTTTAAGAACTAACTGGAGCGTGATCTGCACTCAGCAAAAAAAAATATATATCACAGACTAGAGTGAACACTGCAGTGCACACAACTGGTCACTATCTGTGAAAGGCTCCTTTGTGGACTTCTATAGTGTTTGCAACCAATGTATTGGATACGGATGGAAGCGCGTCACACTAATAGATTGGAGTTATTTTAAATAGAATGGAGCAGCAACAATTATAGAAAAATGACAAGGATGAGGCAGTGACACACGTTCAGCAGACTATAACCAGCAGTGGTTTAAGAACTAACTGGAGCGTGATCTGCACTCACCAAAAAAAATATATATCACAGACTAGAGTGAACACTGCAGTGCACACAACTGGTCACTATCTTTGAAAGGCTCCTTTGTGGACTTCTATAGTGTTTGCAACCAATGTATTGGATACGGATGGAAGCACGTCACACTATAATTTCAATTGAATGGAGCTGCAAGAATTACACTAAAGAAAAAAAAAAAGAGTCTGTGAGTGACACGTGCAGATGCCTACAAACAGCATTGGATGCAGAGCAAACTGCAGCGCGTCACCTGCACTCACACACAGACCTTGCAGAGCTGTGAAAACAACACTGCAAGGCTAAAGGAAGCTTTACACAGCGGTTGTTAAACTAGCCTGCCTAAAGCACAGTACACAAAATCGCAATCTCTAACTGTCCCTCAGAGTCAGCAGAGCAGCGTTCTGTCCCTAACTGAATTCACAGCACAGTGACGCTAAAATGGCGGCGGCGCCTTTTATAGTGCATTCTGACATCATTTCAGCAGCCAATCACAGCCATGCCATTAGTTAACATGACCGCAGCAGTACAGGATGTGCCCACACATTCTTAGGATTCCTCATTGGCTGACTAAAATCACATTGCCTCTCAAAGAATTATGGGAACTTCCGATTCCGGTATACGATATATGGAAAATATCGGAACTAAGTATCTAAAGTCCGATACAGCGAATATCGGCCGATACCCGATACTTGCTGTATCGGAATGCTCAACTCTATTAAGGGGTGATGACTGTCCCATCGTAACAGGTTGTTTGTTGAGGTGGGATTTTGAAAGATTTTAGTTTGTAGGCGCCTGCCACTATCTTTAGTGATGCTAATATCTAAGAAATTGAAGGGCTGTATGATGGCTCAGCTTCAGCACCAGTATCAACATTATAGGTCTCCGATTCATTATACTAGGCACACACAGTCCTGGACAAGTACTCTCTCCCTCCAATACGAAACGTCACAGAGATGTGTAATGGTGTCAGTGTGCCGAGCAGAGCGGTGCCTGTTCTTTTATAACCCCTGATGATGTCACACGGCCAGCCAATCACAGTGATGCCACAACCAATATAGCTGTGACATTACAGTGACGAGCAGGCAATCCCTGTATGCTTATTAGCTATGTAACAGACGGGGATTAGAACTATACATCAAGTGCTGGCTAATGCTCGCCGAGTAACGAGTACAATAGAGCACCTAGATACTCGAGTGATATCAGCGTATCATTGAGCACATTTGTCTTCCTCTAGTAAAAATGTCTTGCATTCTGGCCACCACATAATATTAGTGCCCTCTATTCTTGCCACAATAATGTAATAATGTTCCCCATTCAAGTCTCTAATTTCTCCCATTTTGGCGTCCATACAATACAATGTTCCCCATACAATAATAATGGCCCTCTATAGTAAAAACATTACTCATTCTGGCCCCTGTGTAGAAATAATGTCCCCCATTCTGGTCTCAATACAGTAATGTCTCTGATTCTAGCCTAATGGACTAGGATGGGGCAAGTTATAAAAGGAAATTGACTTGGATGGGGCACATTAAACCATTGTACTAGTAAGAGGACCAGGATATATGGTATATATATATATATATATATATATATATACACTGTAAGCTTTTCAGGGGATATAGCTCTGGACCCCTCCTGTGTCCAGACTAAGCGAGCTCTCTGACTGTGTTCGCAGACACCTACTTCTGGTCTCCTAATTAACAGCTGAATAGTTTCAGGCCTGAGCTGCAAGTGTGTACTGAATGTAAGGTGTAGTGACCTTTCTCTACCACTAGGTCCACAAAGCCACACATCTCCCCTATACCATACAGCACAGTACCTAGGTGAAATGTACACCCCATTCGACACATATTCCTTCACTGTCTCACATATCCCCCCCTCTTCTCCAGACCGGAGGGCTGGTCATCCAGACCGGAGGGCTGGTCAACAATCCAAAAGAGACAGTGAACTCTGGACCAGTCATGGCCTTCATCAGCTTCATCTTCACTACTGTCATCTGTATCTTCACCTGAGCCATAGCCAACATCAGCTTTCTCTTCATCTGAAGCATCCGCACTACCCTGTACCCTCCCAGGCCTATGCTCTCTGCGGGCCTCGGGTATCCTGCACGGTTTCATCTTGACCTTAGGGCCGGGCTCAGTTTCGATATAGTGCCTGGCCAGAGAAGTACGACCCGGCACATCAGAACACTTCTGCTGACTCTTCCTCAGAAACTCACGTACCTCCTGTCCTTGGTGCACTGACCATGTGTCACCAACTATCACAGAAGGTATAGGGGGTTTTTTACTTTTCTCTAGTTCCCCTTGAACCCTCTTTAGCACATCTATTTTCTCGAACATCGGTGGACTCACAAAGTCTATTTCACAGACCTTAAGCTCCTCTGCCATGGTCTCTGACCATCCCAAGCTACTCTGTTCAAATGACTGGGACCGCAGAAGGAGCAGACCGCCCCTCCCTTGCAGTACACATAACTCATCCGCTAAGTCTCCAGCTGAATTGTAATGTTCTGACAACAGCATTCTTATATAGAGCCTTAGACTTATTGAGCAGCATTTGCTCTTGCAACGAAGAGATTCCCTGTATTCTTCCTTTTACTTCATTGACTTTCTCACGAAGATGCTCATGGCTTTCATCACACTCCTTCATCACAGTTTGGAGTTTTTTCTGAGAAGTAATCAATTCATCTGGTACCTGTTGGACGTCCTTTATGTCTTCGGCCCCTTCTTCAGGCTCTTCTGGTAGAACATGCTCAGAAGCCCTACCGTCAGTCTTACATTCTACCTCTTCAGTCACATCATTATGGTCTCCAATATCTCCATTTATTCCAGCTCTCAAGTTCTCCTTGATAGCTGCATCTGTATACTCAGAACCCGCCGGATTCTTCTCTTCCACCACGTTCTGCATCTCATCTGAGCTCCCGTGTGTCTGCAGCGGCAACGGAGTGACACACCGCTTTTCCCATTTGTTGGGACGTGGCTCCGATGTAGACTCCATGAAAGTGCGCTTGAGCTCACCAATGCCAGCCTGATGTCTCAAAATCTCATCTTGTGATTTATCCAGATCCTTGGTATCACTCGGGAACACTGCTGGGGCTCCGGGCGCCGAACTTCCAGCCTGAGCTTCACGAGTTGCAGCTACTGATCCGGACCGTAACCTGTCCACGCCGCTGTCTTCGGCAAAAACAGATTCCTGGACAGAGTCAGCCCCCATATCTTCAGTCTTGTTCCTCACAACTTCACTTGAGACCTCAGCTTCTGATGAGGCATCTGGCTTGGTGACCACCACTTCCATGGCTTTTTCCACCTCTGCAGCATTACCTTCAGAGTCCTGGGCATGATGCAGCTCCATACCATACATTGATAACTTCTCATCTTCAACAGCATCCACTTGTGCTGTGTTCAGTTTCAGAGTCCTGCCTTTAAAGCTCAGCTCTTCTCCTTACACCTTAGTCTTCGCCAGGGAACCGGCCAACTGTAAAACATCTTCAGATGCCATCTTCTGTCCGGCTGTAAGGTCAGCATCAGCTTTCTTCTCAGGACTCTCAACCTCCTCTGCTACCATGCCTTCCTCATTTGCACTGGTTGCTTTATGGTCATCAGATGATTCACTATCACTACCACTATCCCTGTCTGACCCCTTTTTCTCAGCCACATCTGGCTCACTTTCAGGGTTATACACTTCATTTTCATTCACATCCGGCTCACTGTCAGGGCTATACAATTCATTCTCATTCACATCCTGCTCACTTTCAGGGTTATACACTTCATTTTCATTCACATCCTGCTCACTGTCAGGGTTATACAATTCATTCTCATTCACATCTTGATCTGGAACCTTAGTTAACATGTCATCCACAACATTAACTTCACCATCTGGTCCCTCAAGTATGTGACTATGTGACAACCCCAGCACTATACTTCTATATAGCTCAGGTACTAGGAGCTGGCTCACGACCTCTCCCTGGACTTCAGTGTCCCTATACAACAGGTGAGTGTTTATGGCAACATGAGGAAACCTCTCCTCATAGCCAGGCTCTTGGGAAACCTCATTTAGAACAATTATATTTTCCTGTGCCGTTTTAAGAGTGGGGTCTCGCCATTGTTCACTCTCAAAATTGTCACAGGACACAGGTAAGTCAGGGACACTCGGTTCCCGAGAACCACCATCCTCGTCTCCCACCATCACCTGCAAAAGAATTTCATCTCTATCACAGTCATCATCATCATCATTCATTATCATGATTATGATCAGTATCATCATCACTATCATGATCATCATCATTATCATTATCAGCATCATTATCATGGTCATCATCATTATCATGATCATCATCATCATTATCATTATCATCATCATCACATAAGTTTAACGGCCCACTAGCATTGTGTTCCGCCCCTCGGGACTGCGCACCCTCAGTAGGAGCTTCATCACACTGTCCATCAGAAACATTTTTCCCCCAGAGATCCTTAGATCGGGGAAAGTCATTACCCAATATGACGGGTTGCACCAGGTTCTTCACTACCCCCACTTCATATGAAACCTCCCCGAGTTTGGGGACCAAGTCCACGGCAGTCTCTGGGTAGACTTTGGTGTCTCCATGGATGCACACCATACTCAGGTGCTTATCAGGGATGAAGTCCCTATCAATCAGGCTGTCACATACGGAAGTCACTGGACTCTCTGAGTCCAAGAGGGCCTGTGCTGGGCAGTCATTTACAACCACCGGGGACCCCTGTGGTCCAGTCTCTTCGGCTGAGGTGGACATACACACAGGCTCTGCGCAGGGAGAGAGGGATCTGCAACATCACAATACATAGGCTCCCCCTCTATTGGACAGTTGGCTGCAATTTCACGACATCTCCAACACTGTCCATCACACTTTTCCACCCACATGTCCCCTCGGGCCTGAACCCGCTTATCAGCATACCCCATGTCCCCAACAGCTGGAACGCTCTTACCGCGAGAGTTCAGCGTCCGGGAACTCTGAAGTGACGACCTCTCAGACTGCTGGTCACGGAGACAGTCTTTGCTGGCGAAGGCCTTCTCCATCAGGCTGACCAGACGATTGGCGTCCTGGTGGTCTCCTTGTCCGACCTCTGGCTGTACCTTAGGAGGACATGCTTGGGTGTAGCGGTCCACTATCACCCTTTCAACTCCACAATCAGGCCTGCTGACTGCAGACTCCCAACTGTATCTCCAGTCATGAACTCCCCTGGCACGGGCTGTCACCGTAACACCCAGCCGGGTAAGAATCTCCGCTTTCAGCTTGGCATAGTCTTGGCTGTCCTGCTCGCTCAGGTCAGCATAGGCCCTTTGGGGTTCTCCAATCAGATGGGGTGCGACCATCATGGCCCATTCAGATAGGGGCAGATTCTCCTTCTCTGCCAGTCCCTCAAACCTAGTTAGATATACCTCCACATCATCACGAGGTGTCATCTTTTTCAGGGACCGTCTTACCGCCTTCTTTACAGCGGACAATGCAGGTGCCTTCACAACATTACTCTGGGACGAGGTGCTGAGAGCTGCAATCTGCTCCAACAACCGGTTATTCTCCTGCTGCTGCTGCTGGCACTGCAGTTGCATGCTCTGCTGGGCCTGTACCAGGTACTCAACGAGCTCCTCCATACTGCCGGACTTATCTGTCTCAACCACGGCAGTCTTATGTTGCACATTAACTTGCGCCATTTGTTCAAACAGCGCCTCCATGCTGTCATCCATGCTGTCAGACTTCTCTGTCTCAACAACTGCAGTCTTCACTCAAGAGATACACACTCCACAGTCTTTTCCACAGAAAATGCAGCTTTGCTGTGCAGACACTTTTTTTTTTTTTTTCTCTGCAAACTCTATTAGGGCCACTGTCTCTTTAAGACTGCTCCAACAGACTTTTCCTTTGCTGATGCACACTCCACAGTCTTTTCCACAACAAGTTCAGCTTTGCTGTGCAGACACACTTTTTTTTCCTCTTTTGCAAACTCTATTAGGGCTACTGTCTCTTTAAGACTGCTCCAACAGACGTTTTTGTTTTTTTTTGACACACTTTTTTTTTTTTCTCTGCAGCTGCTTCAACAGACTTCACCTTTTATTGCTGTCTCTCTCCACTGTGCTGCACGCACATTCCAGCACCAATTGTATCAGCCACTGTGCTGCCCGCATTCTCCACCAATTGTAAGCTTTTCAGGGGATATAGCTCTGAGATCGCCGTCCGGGTAGACGAAGTGGCACAGAAACAGTTCATTCAGACAGCAGTTCTGGTGAAAACTGGCCGCAACCAGCTTTATTAAAGTCCACAGCAAACAGATAAAAACAAATCATAAACATAAGACCTGGGCTTGTCCAGCCACTAATTACACTTAGATAGATTTCCCTATCTATCCGGGTCCCGACTCTAACAGCCAGGGCCAAAACAACACATATGTTCAGCATTTACCAGCATGGAGGTTCACAGAGTCTCCTCCTTGTATCTGAAGGCACCTTCAACGTCCAGACTTGAGAGAGCTCCCCTCCTATTCAGCAGCTATCCGCATGGATTCTCACAGAGACTACTCTTGTGTCCGGGGTACATCGAGCACCCAGACTGAGATAGCTCAAACTCCTGGAGACACCTTCTGTGCCTGGACCCCTCCTGTGTCCAGACTAAGCGAGCTCTCTGACTGTGTTCGCAGACACCTACTTCTGGTCTCCTAATTAACAGCTGAATGGTTTCAGGCCTGAGCTGCAAGTGTGTACTGAATGTAAGGTGTAGTGACCTTTCTCTACCACTAGGTCCACAAAGCCACACATCTCCCCTATACCATACAGCACAGTACCTAGGTGAAATGTACACCCCATTCGACACATATTCCTTCACTGTCTCACAACACATACACATATATATAGGATAGATAGATAAAAATGCAAAAAGTAAGAGCAGCACAGAGAAAAACAACAATTTTGGCTGCAAAGCCCCCCAGGCATGTACCAAACCTTATGTAGAAATCCAAAAAAGGCTTGAAAAAGGCTCAGTGTGAGCCGAAAAGTCGCCATGATGGGCTATTAGACAGATGCACTTCTATTTTTTCACTTTGAATGGTGTGCTGCCTCCATTTTTTTGGGATTTCAAGATAGATGGATAGATAGATTTAAACATTTCTTGCACAGGGCCTCAAGCTGTCAGTATCGGCCCATGGTGATTTGTGTGTCTCTGCTCAGTGGCCCATCCTGTGTGATTCCCCAGTGGGCCAGTCTGAGCCTGTCACTGTAGAGCTTGTATGACTCTATATAACTGTTGGCTGGTTTCTCTCAGGGTTCACCATCACCATATCTATGACCCAACAAAACGTTCCCAAGATGAGAAAACTGTCTAGCTGTAGATATGACACAAACTATATCTACATATTGGAACATACAATAGAAAATATCGAAATGGACTTTTTTGTCTTGTTTGCAAAACAGTAGTTACAAAATGTTTACATTTATAATTTTATTGCACAGATACCAACTGAAGAAAGCGATTGAAAGCAGACTGAATTTTTAATTTTTCATCATGAATCTGCAATCTGCAATTCTGTTTTTCCATGATCCAATATGAATTGCTCTTTAAGTAATTAAAAATCACAATAAACACTACTTACTTCTTTTTTTCTATTATCCCAGTGCAGAAGCTTCAGTCTTCCCCTTAGTCTTTGTTTACCATGTGGCCAGCATATGACCGCTCCAGCCAATCAGTCGTTGCAGCTTTTAGCGATATGAGGAAGTATTGTGGCACACGAATGTTAGGCCACTGATTGGCTGCAATAATAATTTTGTTGCCTCATGTAAAAAATGGGCTTCTGTTCTGCATTGCATGGGGAAAAAAAGGGGGCATATAGTTCATGTTTTTGTCATTTTTGCTGATGTTTTTCCGTATTTTTGAAAGTTTAGAAAACTTCTTAATTTTATCTTAGCTCAACACAGGCCGATATATGTGGTGCATAATGACCAATGTTGAAAAAAACAACTTTATTTTGTGGTGAGCTCTCAGAAGTTGTTCAGGCTGTGATTGTCTATACGTGTGATGTGAATTGCAACTGTCAAACGTATTTCTATCGTGTCACGATGATGTATTGAATTGGATTTGTGAGAATTTGGAATCCTTAATGAAATTTGCAGAAAGGTAATGTTACACACGTCTCAGGTATCCTGGTCTCCCTTCCCCTTGGTCTGCTGCCCTCTGTTGTGCTCCACGTTGGGTTTTACAGGTTTGTTTGGCGTGTATACATGACATCACCTCCCTTGACCCATTTAAGGCCCATTGACTCACATACCTGTGTCTTCGGATTGTGTTTCAAGACTCTTGGTTGGCGTACCTTCCCCCTCCTGTGATGTTTCACGACTCTTGGTTGGCGTACCTTCCCTCCTCCTGTGATGTTTCAAGCCTCTTGGTTGGCATACCTTCCCCCCTTCTGTGAATACTGTTCAGATTTGCTTCTTTCCTTGCTGACAACACAGCATTCGCTCAGCTGCTCCCAAGATTCCTAAGCGTACCTTGTCCTCGCTTCCCACGTGCCATTCCGACAGCTCCACTGACGCCCGGGAGTCATGTACTGACCTGGACCTGGGCTTAATGGCTCCACTTCACATAGTGAGCCTGACAGTTAAAAATGAACACACCTCTTTGTAGGTTTATCTACAGCATATGAATTAGATATTCTGCCCATCTTTCTTCATCATTTATTTTCCCAGAACGTCTTCACCAGATGACGCCACTGGAGTAAGTAAAGCAATAAGTCATTTAATATAAGCAAATGTCATCTTAAAAGCTCAGCAATATCACTGAGCAGCACATGTTAAAATATATTGTTTACAGAGTTCCTCGTTCTCCAGTCATTAATTACGTGACACAAAGTATATGCCGGCTTTCTGCAGTCTGCTTACAAGTCATGTTGATAAATTGACTGGAAGATAGAGAGTATAAAACATGGATATTATTTTTAGAGTTCTGCAGTCGCACCCCTGGCAAACATTATATTACAAAACTGCTGTCGTTATACCGAATTTTCTAATTTCTCTATGTTTCTATTCTGCTTAAAAATAACCTATCAGCAGGTTTTTGCTATGCAATCTAGGGGCAACATGTGATAGGGGCTGAGACACAAATTTTAGGGATATGTCACTTATTAGGCTGTGTGCTGTTGTTTCCATACTATCAATGTTTTATCAGCAGGAGAATATCACTGCCAGACTACTAGTCCATCCACGCCCTCAGCTCTGATTAGCAGCTTACTGTCAGTATACAAAATACATAGATAGCTGCTAATCAGGGGTGTTGGCAGGGTTAGCTTTTGAGCACTGCTACATCTACAGCAGAAAAAACTGATTGCTTCACAGTTGCTGCACCCAATAATATAAGTGATACATTGCTGGAATCAGGGTCTACATTCCTCCATTTTGCTGCTCTCAGGTAAAGTAGCAAAAACCTGCTGACAGATTCCCTTGAATTATTGATTAGTAATAATATCTTCATCCTATAGAAACTGCACTGTAACCAGGCCCATGATAACAAACATTATTATAGGATGATCCTTTACATATCCTTTCATCAGACACATAACCCTCTCCAGGTCAGTCACTGCTACCTTTCGTCACAATATTCCATTATCCTAAGGGCTCGCTCGCACGAGCGTATACGAGACGAGTGCTATCCAATATTTTTTCAGATAGCCCTCAGACCAATGTGATTCTAAGCGGTAGTGCTGGTCAGCATTTCTGTTCTCATACTGATTCGGCATGAGAAACAAAATGGCAGCAAAGTGCAATCTGCAGCGCAAATCGAATCCCACTCGACCCTTCACGTCTATGACATCTGAGTGCAGTCCGATTTTGGCGGACTCACACAATGAAGAAGATAGAGAAATCTTATTCTCCATCTTCTCACATGTGTTACGATTCTCTCATCCGAAAGAATTGGATCACACTATGCTGACGATCAGAGTTTTATCCGAGTGTCATTACCAAAGTCAGTCAGATTTTCTCGCCTGAGAGCATCTACATTTCGAGGTACAGACTCATAAAAAATATCTGCGTGATCCTGCGGACCTCGCGCATCTGACAGTGCGACTCCTGAGTCAGTGATGGCTCAGGGACCTGAGATATAGAGATTGGGTCGCTGTGAAGGGCCAATTGGGCCATTTTTGATCTCCACGCGACAGGCAAAACAAACTGCATTCACTGGTACCTCACGTGTCCTGATCCGATCGTCCAGGAGAAAGTTAATCCCTTTCATTAGATATTGGGAATAAATTCTGCAGGGAGCTGAAGGGTGGAGATTATTAGCCCACCCTCTGACACCGAGGGGAGGGACCTAGCAGGTTTAAGATCTGTGACCAGATGGCAGACTCTCTCTATTCACACAGAAGAACAAGACAATGATGATCTAAGAAGGAACAAGGGACAGATCTGCCAAGGGAGCAGCGGCACATGTTTTGGGGACTCTCCGGCAACTAAGATTTCACCTGTGGACCGCAGAGCTCCCGGTGTCCACATGCAACCTACAGCCTGGTAACATCGACCTCTAGCTTAATACCTCTAAGCCTTGTACCATGCTTTTACTCTGATCACGAATCTTAGCATACCCAGTGGGTAACAGGACATTCTCCCCAGCGGCCATTTGCTCTAGGTGCAGTTCCCTTACTGACCTGAGAGACAAAGGGAGCGCCGGAGAGCTGTGACTGTGTAGTTACGTCACATTGGTGATGTGGAAGGAACCGGGTTTCCTTCACATCATAGACCATAGCATTGGCCTCCCCCTTTGCCTTACTCCTGGTGCCTTCCACCATCTTGGGAACCTCTGGTTACTGACACAGCTGCAAACCTGACCTTGCACACAACTTATTATATTTACACTCTGACCGTCTAGTGCTGGGCTGACCTTAAGACCCCAGCAGTGAAAGTTGCCGCTGGTAGTCTTTAGTGTCTGGCAGTAGGGGTCCCACGCACACTATTACTCTGATCCCACTGCTGCCACCAATGTGAAGGAAACCCGGTTCCTTCCACGTCACCAATGTGACGTAACTACACAGTCACAGATCTCCGGCGCCCCCTTTGTCTCTCAGGTCAGTAGGTCAGTAAGGGAACTGAACTTAAAGCAAATGGCCGCCTGGGAGGATGTCCTGTTACCCACTGGGTATTCTAAGATTCGTAATCAGAGTAAAAGCATCAGCCCAAAATTAATTTTATGGTTTAATTGCCTTAAGGGCGCACTAGATAATTACAGAAATATACAGTAAGCTATACAACGGAATTACAGTGGATTTGCAGTCAGAGTAAAATACAACAATAATGGTACAAGGCTTAGAGGTATAAAGCTGGTGGTCAATTTTACCAGGCTGTAGGTTGCTTGTGGGCGCCGGGAGCTCTGCGATCCACAGGTAAGAATCTTAGTTGCCGGACAGTCCCCAAAACGTGTGCCGCTGCTCCCTTGGCAGATCTATCCCCTGTTCCTTCTTAGATAATCAGCGTCTTGTTCTTCTGTGAGAATAGAGAGAGTCTGCCATCCGCTCACAGTTCTTAAAACTGCTACGTCCCTCCCCTCGGTGTCAGAGGGTGGGCTAATAATGAAGGAAACCCAGTTCCATCCACGTCACCAATGTGACGTAACTACACAGTCATCGCTCTCCGGCCCCCTTGGGTTTCCCAGGTCAGTAAGGGAACTGCACCTAGAGCAAATGTCCGCTGGGGAGGATGTCCTGTTACCCACTGGGTATTCTAAGATTCGTAATCAGAATAAAAGCATCAGCCCAAAATTAATTTTATGGTTTAATTGCCTTAAGGGCGCACTAGATAATTACGGAAATATACAATAAGCTATACAACGGAATTACAGTGGATTTGCAGTCAGAGTAAAATACAACAATAAAGGTACAAGGTTAGAGGTATTAAGCTAGAGGTCAATGTTACCAGGCTGTAGGTTGCATGTGGACACTGGGAGCTCTGCGATCCACAGGTAAGAATCTTAGTTGCCGGACAGTTTTTTTTAAGGATAACTAATGAAATATGCCAGATGAATAACTCCCTGCTATAGATGCTTCATTCTTATTATTGCTATGCTTCACTATTGCTATCAATCTGTCAATCGATCTGCTTCATCCTCAGGTGTTGTGAATGTTTTGGAAATTAATTCTGAGCAGAAGCTCCCTCTGGTGGTTACAAACAGTACTGAACCATTCAATGAGGATTGGCAATCAGGAGTTACAGACTGGTCTGATATAAGGGAGGTTCCCTCCCATCATGGTTGCCGGTGATCAATTGTTCTTGTCTCAACTGTGGTTCCTGGTTCACTTGAAAGCTTGCTGAGCCTTGCCTCTTCTTCTGCTTTCAGATAAGATATTTTCTGTTTTTGTTTTTGTGCTTACCATTTGCATATTTCTCTGCATTTCTGTGAGGTTAGCCAGGTTCCCCCCAGGGGGCTTAGGCTCCTCTCAGTTCCGCTGGCGCCATTGTTATTTGTTCATTTGCCTTTTCCAGTTTTTTCAGTGGCTGCGGCTTAGTTTTATTACACCAGAGAACTGATTTAGGTGGTAGAGGTCCTGTGATCTCAGGTGTTTTTGCAATCAGTAGCGTTGGCATTTTTAGGGGTTTTTTTTGGATTGCAGTGAGTATCCTTTCTATCCTTTTCTGTCTAGGCAGATTGGGCCCAGCGTTTGCTCATACTATTTTCTGTCTGTGTCTGTATTTTCTCTTGTCTAACCGCCATTACATGTTTGGGGGCTTCCTATGTTCTTTGGGGATCTGCTCCGGGGCAGATAGCTTTCCTCTTTCTATCTTTAGGTGTAGTTAATCTCTCAGGCTGTGACGAGGCGTCTAGGACCAACGTAGGAACGCTCCACGGCTGCCTTTAGTTGTGGTGGTTAGTCAGGGTACTGCAATCCAATAGATTCCAACCTCTCTGGTGTATTGCTGTTTTTGCCTGCTCTCCTCAGCTACCAAAACATAACATTCAGGTATGTCCACTGACTTCTGCAATATCATAACCCATCTTTCCTGATCCCAATAACCCTGCATCTCTCTGCTACTCATGGTATGTCCACTGACTGCTGCAATACCATAACCGATCTTTCCTGATCCCAACCACCCTGCATCTCTCTGCTACTCTTTATATGTCCACTGACTGCTGCAATATCATAACCCATCTTTCCTGATCCCAATCACCCTGCATCTCTCTGCTGCTCTTGGTATGTCCACTGACTGCTGCAGTATCACAACCCATCTTTCCTGATCCCAATCACCCTGCATCTCTCTGCTACTCTTGGTATGTCCACTGACTGCTGCAATACCTCATTTCCTTGATGCTAACACTCATTTGGCCTTCTGTCCATTTGGATCTATTTCCTTTGTATTTTGTCTTCTGACTTCTAATTAATCCCCTCCTGTGTGTGTGTGAGAGCAGTCTCCCTGCTGCCCCTCCCTCTGTTCTCACCTGGCCTGTTTGATGTGCATTTGAGCTGCTATAAATTCAGACACATTGGTCTGTGTGACCTTGGTCTGTCATTATAAGGATGTCTTTTAAGGATAACTAATAGTGTTGAGCGATACGATACTGTAAATATCGGATATCGGCCGATATTAGCTGTATCGGCCTTTCGATTCCGAATACCGATATTTTCGTCATATCGAATACCGGAATCGGATTTGTCACTGTCACTGTGAGTGTCCGTCGGTCGGGTCTGTCAGGAGTCAGCGGCACTTACCTGGCAGAAGATCTCCGGCGGTCACGTCCTAGACTGCTTGAGGCCGCCATTATCTTCTCCCTGGCGGTCACATGCAGTTTTTCGCGATAACTGCAGTGACTGCAGGGTAATCCCGGCCGTAAACCAGTCCGATGACGTCACCGCCGGGGAAGCAGGTAATCAGCTGTGCTGCGCCGGGATGACAGGCTCTGCCTGTCATTCTGATGTAGCAGAGCTGGATCGTCGTGGGACACTCGTTACTATGGACTGCGTCGGTCAGGTGGTATACTTTTTTTTATTTTTTTCATTTTTTTACAGGAGATCGATGGCGTCGCAGGATGAGACTGTAATAAAAGTAATGAAAAATGTGTTTTTTTTTTTTTTTATTAAATTAAAAAACTTTTTTATGAACATTCACCCGTCCGGGTACATCAACAATTTAACTATTTATCAACAATTTAACTATTTACATACATGGACCCTGTCCGGGTTATTTATACTTCTTTGGCCGGGGTGTTCCAGGTACCACCTGGTACTCTTCTGATGCTTGCCAAACATCCGAGGCACCAAGGACCACCAGGACTGATTACGTCGTGTGGCCTGTACAGTCAAGTCGTGACTAGTGTTGAGCGATGCGATAATGCAAATATCGGCTATCGGCCGATATTAGCTCTATCGGCCTTTCGATAATTCGTTTCGATATTTTCGTCTTATCGAATACCGGAATCGAATTTGTCACTGTCACTGTGAGTGTCCGTCGGTCGGGTCTGTCAGGAGTCAGCGGCACTTACCTGGCAGAAGATCTCCGGCGGTCACGTCCTGGACTGCTTGATGGCCGCCATTATCTTCTCCCTGGCGGTCACATGCAGTTTTTCGCGATAACTGCAGTGACTGCAGGGTAATCCCGGCCGTAAACCAGTCCGATGACGTCACCGCCGGGGAAGCAGGTAATCAGCTGTGCTGCGCCGGGATCAAGGCTCTGCCTGTCATTGATTAGCAGAGCTGGATCGTCGTGGGACATCGTTACTATGGACTGCGTCGGTCAGGTGGTATACTTTTTTTTTTTTTTCATTTTTTTACAGGAGATCGATGGCGTCGCAGGATGAGACTGTAATAAAAGTAATGAAAACTGTTTTTTTTTTTTATTAAATTAAAAAACTTTTTTATAAACATTCACCCATCCGGGTACATAAACAATTTAACTATTTATCAACAATTTAACTTTTTACATACAGGGACCCTGTCCGGGTTATTTATACTTCTTTGGCAGGGGTGTTCCAGGTACCACCTGGTACTCTTCTGATGCTTGCCAAACATCCGAGGCACCAAGGACCACCAGGACCTGATGACGTCGTGTGGCCTGTACAGTCAAGTCGTGACCCGCTATCTGGGTCTGTGTGGCCACCTCTTTCATCTCCCTCCGGGTCTGGAGCCCTATGTCGCGGACTGAACGAACCCCAGGGGGCCTAACAGACGCCGGGTACGGGCCAGCTATACTTATCATGTCCATAGCTGGGGCTGCTGAGGAGACCACTGAGGGAGGCTTGGGAGATTTACGGCGTGGGGTGGGCACTTTTGCAGAGGCCTGGATGTGGGAGGCTGAAGGCTCCGAGGGTCTCACAGGTTCCTGACACACTGGGGAGTAGGGGTCGCACCTGGTAACATTTAGGGCGTACCATCCATTGTAACCCCAGTGTCGGGTGTAAGTCACCAAGTCTCCTGGCAACAGGTCCCTCCCCGGGTGTCCTTCTGGGAGGTGAGCCTCCATGTCCCGCGGTTCACAAAGACTTCTAAATAAAGTCCAGGCTCCTTGATGAAGCCCCAACCACCTTTCAATTTAAAGCTCCGTACTGCACCCTTAGGCCGCGGCTCACACAGGGTTCCTTTATCCTTTCTCATCCGGTCCTTATCTGCCCGGTCCTTCTCCAGGTTACGTTGCCGAAGTTTTAGGGTTTCTCGCTGCTCCCTTTGTCGCTCTACTTCCCGCTCCCAACGTCTCCACTCTTCCTCCTGACGCCGGTTGTAATTCTCCTCCACCAGTGCTCCATGTCTCCACCACTCCACTGCAGCTTACAGTATCCGGTTTGCGGCAGCTCTCCTGGCGCCCCCCAGTCCTGGCGGCGCTCCCCTGCGGAGGAAGCAGATGGCTCTAAATCAGATGACAGTCGGGGCTCCGGTACAGGCAGGTAGTGCTCTGGTGCCTGCGCGGCCTCCTCCATGAGGACGGGTGTCGCTTCTTCTGTCTCAGCGACGGGGGCAGACAGCGGGATCTGGGGTGCTGACGGTGCTGCGGTTTTTGCAGGAACGGGTGCCTCCACTGCGACAACGTCAACCGGATCACATTGCAAGGACTCCTCTACTAGAACGGGTGCCTCACCTTCCGGTACAGACACTTCAGGTAAGAGGGATTGGCGCCGCTCCAAGTTTATTTTTAGGGCACGCCAGCTCGCTTCCATCCTGGCGACCTCCTCCCGGTGCCGGGCCAGGCCTCTTAGGGTATCCGCCGCTTTTGCAGCGTAGGAGGGTTTCCAGGCCGGGTGCCCAACGGTGGTTCCGTGGCGATCGGGTCGTTTCCGTGGGGGGAGAGCTCTGACTGCTCCATCCCTTCACACTTCTGCTCGTGTCCATTAGCCATCTCTGCCAAGTCACATGTGTCATTAGCATCTGGAGAGGGCCCCTCTTTTGTAGGGAGGCGGGACCTTCGTGTTAGTTTCCACACACTGAGGAGGATGAGGAGGCGGAACTGAAGAGCTGTGGGGCACGATCTTACATTGCAGTACCATTTAGAGCCATCGTTTTCGCGTCACTGAGTGAGTGTACAGTACACCCATTAAGAGCACGCCCTTCTTCTTCACCAGTGCCTCGTCGTGACGCAGATATGGCGGAAAAATGGCAAATACATTCTCTGATGATTTTAGCAATTCTCAATCACAAAACCAGTTCAATTAGGCACACAGGACTCGCTTATAGCGAGCTACAGAATCCTGTTGTGACGCCCAAGTTGAGTCGCACAGAGCCAGAGGTTTTGGGGGTACTCGGCACCGAGCCCGTCGACTTCTATGGGGTATGTCACGGCTTTACCCGGCAATTGAATCAGAGTCTATTTTACTATGTAGAAGTGTATAAACTATAAATATATGTATATATATGTCACAATGACATGTTATATATATATATATATATATATATGTATTCTATGTGTGTATATTTTGTGTTTACAATGTAAGAAAGGGTTTTTTTTGTTGCGATATTTTGTTCCCATAGACTTACATGGGACTTCCGCTATCGAAATCGGATATCGACGATATTTAGTGCTATCGGCGATACAATTTCGATACGATATTTTTAGATATCGAGCACTATCGCTCAACACTAGTCGTGACCCGCTATCTGGGTCTGTGTGGCCACCTCTTTCATCTCCCTCCGGGTCTGGAACCCTATGTCCCGGACTGAACGAACCCCAGGGGGCCTAACAGGCGCCGAGTACGGGCCAGCTATAGTTATCATGTCCATAGCTGGGGCTGCTGAGGAGACCACTGAGGGAGGCTGTGGAGATTTACGGCGTGGGGTGGGCACTTTTGCAGAGGCCTGGATGTGGGAGGCTGAAGGCTCCGAGGGTCTCACAGGTTCCTGACACTCTGGGGAGTAGGGGTCGCACCTGGTAACATTTAGGGCGTACCACCCATTGTAACCCCAGTGTCGGATGTAAGTCACCACGTCTCCTGGCAACAGGTCCCTCCCCGGGTGTCCTTCTGGGAGGTGAGTCTCCACGTCCTGCCGGGTCACAAAAACTTCTAAATAAAGTCCAGGCTCCTGGATGAAGCCCCAACCACCTTTCAATTTAAAGCTCCGTACTGCACCCTTACGCCGTGGCTCCCTCAGGGTTCCTTTATCCTTTCTCATCCGGTCCTTATCTGCCCGGTCCTTCTCCAGGTTACGTTGGCGAAGTTTTAGGGTTTCTCGCTGCTCCCTTTGTCGCTCTGCTTCCCGCTCCCAACGTCTCCACTCTTCCTCCTGACGCCGGTTGAAATTCTCCTCCACCAGCAGCTCCATGTCTCCACCACTCCACTGCAGCTTGCAATGTCCGGTTTGCGGCAGCTCTCCTGGCGCCCCCCAGTCCTGGCGGCGCTCCCCTGCGGAGGAAGCAGAGGCTCTAAATCAGATGACAGTCGGGGCTCCGGTACAGGCAGGTAGTGCTCTGGTGCCTGCGCGACCTCCTCCATGAGGACGGGTGTCGCTTCTTCTGTCTCAGCGACGGGGGCAGACAGCGGGATCTGGGGTGCTGACGGTGCTGCGGTTTTTGCAGGAACGGGTGCCTCCACTGCGACAACGTCAACCGGATCACATTGCAAGGGCTCCTCTACTAGAACGGGTGCCTCACCTTCCGGTACAGACACTTCAGGTAAGAGGGATTGGCGCCGCTCCAAGTTTATTTTTAGGGCACGCCAGCTCGCTTCCATCCTGGCGACCTCCTCCGGTGCCGGGCCAGGCCTCTTAGGGTATCCTCCGCTTCTTGCAGCGTAGGAGGGTTTACAGGCCGGGTGCCCAACGATGATTCCGTGGCGATCGGGTCGCTTCCGTGGGGGGAGAGCTCTGACTGCTCCATCCCTTCACACTTCTGCTCGTGTCCATTAGCCATCTCTGCCAAGTCACATGTGTCATTAGCATCTGGAGAGGGCCCCTCTTTTGTAGGGAGGCGGGACCTTCGTGTTAGTTTCTGCACACTGAGGAGGATGAGGAGGCGGAACTCCAGAGCTGTGGGGCACGATCTTACATTGCAGTAACATTTACACTGGTCGGCCATCGTTTTCACGCCACTGAGTGAGTGTACACCCACGAAGAGCACGCCCTTCTTCTTCACCAGTGCCTCGTCGTGACGCAGATATGGCGGAAAAAATTGGCAAATACATTCTCTGATGATTTTAGCAATTCTCAAGCACAGAGTCTATTTTACTATGTAGAAGTGTATAAACTATAAATATATGTTTATATATATATGTCACAATGACATGTATATATATATATGTATTCTATGTGTGTATATTTTGTGTTTACAATGAAAGAAAGGTTTTTTTTTGTTGCGATATTTTGTTCCCATAGACTTACATGGGACTTCCGCTATCGGAATCGGATATCGGCGATATTTAGTGATATCAGTTATACCATTCCGATCCGATATTTTTCGATATCGAGCAGTATCGCTCAACACTAATAACTAATGAAATATGCCAGAAATGCTCCAGAAGTGACCAGGAGGTACACCTAAACTTTGTTTAAATTTCCTAAATTTCTTTGTTACCTCCACAATTACTTTTACCATGCTGACATATGCTCTAATGGTTATGCCTCCATTACTCCTAACTCTCCTTCGCTATCCACAGACCCCAGCACTCTCTAACCAAGTAATAATCTCCCCTTTCCTCTTGCCCCCCACCGGACCTCCTCCGCTGACCTGCACCTCAACCTCAGATCTCTCCTAATAACACACAAAACAAATCCCCCACTCTCCTTCTCCCACCCTCTCGGCTTCTCTCTGCTTCTCCTCACTGCTGGTGACATATCTCCCAATTCTGGACCCCACAGCTCATACCTTCCATTATTACCCCCTTCTATCGCTCCCAATCCAATATAAACACCCGAAATCTTTCCAACCTCAAATATGTGTCCTTGATGCCCGCCACTCAGCTCCCTCTCTCTGGATCACTCTGGAATGCCCGCTATGTCTGCAATAAACTCCATGTGATTCACGACCTCTTTACCTCTCAAAATTTTTCCTTCCTTGGCCTCACTGAAACATGGCTGACACCCTCCAACACCGCCTCCCCTGTAGCGCTATGCTATGGCGGCCTCCACTTCACCCACACTCCTCGCTCTGGCAACAGACATGGTGGAGGAGTGGGCCTTCTCCTTTCTCCCAACTGCACCTTCAACCCAATACCACCTCTTCCCTCCCTTGTCCTCCCCTCTTTTGAAGTCCACTCTGTCCGCATCTACTCTCCCTCCAGCCTCCAAGTGGCTGTTATATACCGACCTCCAGGCCCAACCACTGCCTTCATGGACAAATTCTCTACATGGCTCCTTCACTTCCTCTCTTCTGACATTCCCACCATCATCATGCGTGACTTCAACATCCCCATTGACACCTACCAGTCGGCAGCTTCTAAACTCCTGGCCCTTACTTCATCCTTTGTACTTACACAGTGGTCCTCTTCAGCCACCCACACAGACGGACACACATTAGACCTGGTCTTCACCCGCCTCTGCTCCCTATCTAACTTCACAACCTCCCCTCTCACTCTATCTGACCATCATCTACTCTCTTTCTCATCCCTGTCCTCCTCACCTGTCACCCATGTCCAGCAACATGCACACCCCGCAGAAACCTTGCACATCAAGACACTCACACACTCTCTGACTCTATCCTACCACTGTCCTCCATATCTTCACTCCACGACAGACACTGCCACTAGTTTCTACAATGCCACTCTTGTATCAGCCATCAACTCGGTCGCCCCTGTCATGCATAACAGAGTGCGACAAATCAATAGACAACCCTGGCACAATAACACCACTAAAAAGCTTCGGCAAGCATCCAGAATTGCTGAACGGCGCTGGAAGAAAACTCTTTCACAAGATGACTTCACTGCACTCAAACAAGCAACACTTGCATTCAAATCAGCTCTCAACTCTGCTAAACAGGCCTACTTTACATCCCTTGTGTCTTCCTTATTCCACAACCCCAAACAGTTGTTCAATACTTTTAACTCCCTCCTCCACCCACCACTGCCCCCTCCTACCTTCCTCATCTCTGCTGAGGACTTTGCCATGCACTTCAAAAACAAGATAGACCAAACTCGGCAAGTCTTTATTAGTCAACCATCACAACCCCTTTGTATACCTGACCAATGCCCAAACCCCATAACCTCCTTATCCAACATCACGGAAGGGGAGCTTGCTCATTCTCTCTCCAAATCACACCTCACCACTT
Source organism: Oophaga sylvatica (assembly GCA_033576555.1). Lineage (NCBI taxonomy): Eukaryota > Metazoa > Chordata > Amphibia > Anura > Dendrobatidae > Oophaga > Oophaga sylvatica. The sequence goes on from JARQOD010008107.1 coordinate 29,827, forward strand.
GTGAAGTCGACCCCATCCCATCCCACCTCCTCCCCAATGTCGCCACCACTCTTATCCCATCACTAACCCACCTCTTCAGCCTATCACTAACTTCCGGTACCTTCCCTTCTGCTTTCAAACATGCCACAGTCACGCCTATCCTCAAAAAGCCAACCCTCGACCCAACCGCTATGTCCAGCTATCTCCCAATATCGCTGCTCCCATTCACTTCCAAACTCCTGGAGCAGCACGTCCACGCTGAACTTTCCTCTTATCTCTCATCTAACCTGCTCTTTGACAATCTACAATCTGGTTTCTGCCCCATCACTCCACTGAGACAGCCCTGACCAAAATAACTAACGATCTACTTACAGCCAAAGCGAACAGACAATACTCTATACTCCTCCTTCTAGACCTGTCCTCTGCTTTTGACACAGTTGACCACTGCCTCCTACTACAGATCCTCTCTTCCTTTGACATCAAGGACCTGGCCCTATCCTGGATCAAATCATACCTCTCCAACCGCACATTCAGCGTCTCCCACTCCAATACTACCTCCTCATCCCACCCTCTCTATGTTGGAGTCCCACAAGGCTCGGTTCTAGGACCCCTACTCTATCTATACACTTGGCCTGGGGCAACTCATAAAGTCCCACGGATTCCAGTACCACCTTTATGCCGATGATACTCAGATCTACCTCTCTGGCGCAGATGTTACCTCTCTGCTCTCCAAAATCCCGGAGTGTTTATCAGCCATATCCTCTTTCTTCTCCTCCCGCTTCCTCAAACTGAATGTGGACAAATCTGAACTGATCATCTTTCCCCCATCTCACCGATCTTCCTTACCTGACTTATCTATAACAATTGACAAACATCACTCTTTCCCCTGTACTGGAGGTCCGCTACCTTGGAGTAACCTTTGACTCTGCACTGTCAACTTGGAGTAACCTTTGACTCTGCACTGTCCTTCAAAAAGCGCATCCAAGCTCTCTCCACATCTTGCTGCCTCCAGCTCAAAAATATTTCCAGAATCCGTCCCTTCCTCAACCCTCACTCTGCTAAAATGCTTGTGCATGCCCTCATCATCTCCCGTCTCGACTACTACAACATCCTTTTCTGTGGCCTCCCTGCTAACACCCTCGCACCTCTCCAGTCCATCCTTAACTCTGCTGCCCGACTAATTCATCTCTCTCCTCGCTACTCCTCCTCTTCTCCCCTCTGCAAATCTCTCCACTGGCTCCCACTCCCTCAGCGTATCCAATTCAAATTACTAATACTGACCTACAAGGCCATCTATAACCTGTCTCCTCCATATATCTCTGAACTAATCTCCTGATATCTTCCCTCACGTAATCTCCGATCCTCCCAAGACCTCCTTCTCTCCTCCACACTTATTCGCTCCTCACCTAACCACCTCCAAGACTTCTCCCGAATATCCCCCATCCTCTGGAATTGTTTGCCCCAACACGTCCAACTATCAACCACACTCGGATCCTTCAGACGGAACCTGAAAACCCACCTCTTCAGGAAAGCTTACAGCCTGCAATGATCCCCGCTGCCTTCTCACCACTGCTGGAGATATCGCCTCACCATCACTGGAGCTGCTGCAACCCCCCAACCTACTGTCTCCTTCCCCACCATCCTGTAGAATGTAAGCCAGCAAGGGCAGGGTCATCTCCCCTCTGTATCAGTCTGTCATTGTTAGTTTGTTTACCATAAGTGATATCTGTAATCTGTATGTAACCCCTTCTCATGTACAGCACCATGGAATCAATGGCGCTATATAAATAAATAATAATAATAATCTATGTTCGTGTGACTCCGGTCTTATTCTGTGAAATCACACTGCATGAATACTATACTGCACTGTATAATTCCTATACTAGAACCTGAGTATTTTGACATTGCAATAATTCTGTTTTAGATATGTTATGTCACCCACTGTGCATTATCTTTGCACTATAGTGTTACTGTGGGCATTATCCTTTCACTATAACATCACTGTGTGTATGACACCTGTGTTTTACTGATATAAGTATCCATTTATTGTTACATTGCATTGTGTATTATCCCTGTATATGACATGACTGTTTCATCATCTTCCTGAATTAAGAAAACGCATTTGGAGAGTGGAGACGAAAAATATAATTATTAACTTCTCATGTTCCAAACTCACTGGGAAAAATGATCACAGAGATATAAACTATCTGTCAATCTATCCATGAAAAGAAACAACAAAGCAGCACTGATTTTCCAATGTTAGTGCAAACCTCTGGTTCCTCTGGCAATCAGACCCCAAAATATAAGTAGCAAAAATTGAGGCAGCACATCCTTCAATAAAACATAGAAATATATTTATTTTATGCCCAGTGTATGTGACACAGAGAAAGGGTTAGTATTAAGGGCCGAAACATTGCATACTTAGGGCGTGGAGGTATGTGACATTTCGGTTCTAAGGCTAGATTTACATCAGTGAACGGCATCCGATGTGAGAGCGATATACTAATGACCATCGGCTCCAGCTGTGCTGTGAGCGTGATCACAGTGTCAGTGCTCTGTGGGCCGATCCTCTCGCAAGACCGGATTGGAGTACAACTGCAGAGGAGATGGAGAAAGTAAGCTTTTTTTGTATATTTTATGGGGGTAGCTCCTCCTGGTATGCACCTATTCACATTAGTCTGGATGTGCCAGTCAGTTTTTTTGTCTTTTGTATGTTAGCTTACTGACTGAGCACTCTGCCCCCACCAGATGGTGATTTTAATTACAGCAAGTCCCTACTTACCCATAAAATGCAGGCATTTTTGACAGAGGTGTCCACATTCACCCAGGAATTGAGACATCAGCCTTAGAGAGGTATTCACACAGGTCAGGGACCCATCAGACTGAGACCACCTTGACGATGGTGTGGCGCTTCCCACGGCTGTGGGGCGCCGGGACATGGCATAGCTTGCCTAGCTAGCCAATGCTCCCACGCCGCCAGTCCACGACGACGTGAGGCATGGGTCCCAGATGATAAGAGAATGTGGACACACTGGACCATGGAGGGAGACCCGGGCCTGCCCGGACTAGGGAAGGGCAGCGACCGGGATCCGTGGCAGCTGAGCATGTGGGCAAGGTGGCGACCTGCAGGGCTAGACAACACCGCACAACTTCAGGTAAGAAGAAACATAAAGTTTACTTAAAGAAACAAAGTACATAAACAGAAACATAAGACCGGGCTCCGATTCCGCACATCAGAGAAGGGTACACGACTCAGGATCACAGGCGAGTGCTGGAGGACATCACGGGTAGATGCAGTCCAGGGTTATCTGGCACGGGCATACTTGGACGGCCTCTCTCTCAGGCCTTAGGCGTAGCACAGGCTCAGCAGGAGAACATCAGACACCGACCTCAGACAGACTTCAGACGATGGCGGGGTCATCACGGGTTGATGAAGTCCAGGATCATCTGGCACGGGCATACTAGTATGGCCTCACTCTCAGGCCTCGGGCGTAGCACAGGCTCAGCAGGAGAACATTAGACACCGGCCCAGGACGAACGTCAGACGATGGCAGGGTCATCACGGGTTGATGAAGTCCAGGGTCATCTGGCACGGGCATACTAGGACGGCCTCTCTCTCAGGCCTCAGGCGTAGCACAGGCTCAGCAGGAGAACATCAGACACCGACTCAGGACAGACGTCATCACAGGGTAGACCAAGAAGGAACCGGCAGAACAAGAGAGCGGGTGGCACCTGGGAAAAGGGCAGGGAATCACGGCAGGGGATATAGGTAGTTTCTGGACAGGCAGGTTTGTCACAGCAAGTGACCAAGGAAGTCTCTGGGCAGGCAGGTTGTCACAGCAAGTTACCAAGGCAGTCTCTGGGACAGGCAGGTTGTCACGGCAAGTGACCAGGGCAGGCAGGTTGTCACGGCAAGTGACCAGGAAGTCTCTGGGACAGGCAGGTTGTCACGGAAAGTGACCAGGGCAATCTCTGGGACAGGCAGGTTGTCACGGCAAGTGACCAGGGCAGGCAGGTTGTCACGGCAAGTGACCAGGCAGGCAGGTTGTCACGGCAAGTGACCAGGGCAGGCAGGTTGTCACGGCAAGTGACCAGGCAGGCAGGTTGTCACGGCAAGTGACCAGGCAGGCAGGTTGTCACGGCAAGTGACCAAGGCAGTCTCTGGGACAGGCAGGTTGTCACGTAAAGTGACCAGGGCAGTCTCTGGGACAGGCAGGTTGTCACGGAAAGTGACCAGGGCAGTCTCTGGGACAGGCAGGTTGTCACGGAAAGTGACCAGGGCAGTTTCTAGACAGGCAGGTTGTCACGATAAGTGACCAGGCAGTCTCTAGACAGGCAGGTATATACGACCTGATATGGTGGAGCCTCCAGGTAGGCTGCAGTCGGATGGCAGATGATCGCTCCCAGGTGAGCAGGCAAGAGCCGGGGATCTCTGCAGATGATGTCCGAACTTCTGGATGGAGCTGCAGTCGGATGGCAGATGATCGCTCCTAGGTGAGCAGGCAAGAGCCGGGGATCTCTGCAGATGACGTCCGAACCTCTGGAAGGAACTGCAGACGGATGGCAGACAGGCAAGCCGACAGGGAACAGACAGGTAACTGGAATCAGGAACTGATGGCTGAAACAGAGTTAGACTGCACAGGAACAACAGGAACACGGATTGGATCTCAGAGAGTCAGGAACACAGACAGGAACACGGACTGGAACACAGGCATCGGACTCCGGACATCTGGTACCGATCAGCAGGCTCCGGACATCAGGTAGAGATGGATAGGATCCGGACATCTGGACGTGGTCATCGGACATCGGATATCAGGCAATGGTCATCGGACATCGGATATCAGGCAATGGTCATCAGGGATAGGATCCGGACAACTGGCAGCGACCTGAAAAGGAACCCCAGCGGTCTGGTGCAAGCCCCGCCTAGCACAACGGGAGCTGGCCGGGAATTGCACAGAAGCTGAGCACAGAGTAACAGAAACTCAGCACACACCGGACTCCTTCTTCCAAGATGAACTCAGGTTATATAGCAAGGATTCACAGTCACTGGCACAGGGTTCTGGACACAGCAGGATTTCAGGAACATAACACATAGGACACAGTTCAGACAGTCAGGTACAGGATGCGATCCAGGATCAGGGGTTCAGGTAATTAGACACAGAAGGAACAGGCCTAGATATACAGCCTCCAGGAACGGCGATCTGGGTAATCAGCCCCCAGCATAGGCGGAAACACAAGACACAGTTCAGACATTCAGGTACCGGGTTAGATTCAGGATCAGGGAACAAGAAACAGCAGGAACAGGGAATCAGCTCTCCAGAGCTGATCAACTTCAGAGCAGGAGCTGAACACACAACCACATACGGCTAGGTTCAGGGATTCAGTGTGGATTCAATGTGAAGCTCTGGCAACGCCCACTAGGGCTGAGGAACTTTATATATGAGCTGCTTCACAGCAATAGGCTGGAGCAGTAATTCTAATACACACCCAATCCTCATAAAAGCAGGACAGGTGTGGGCCGCGCCCCCTATGCAGAGCCAGACAACTCATCACAGAGGAACGCCTGACAGTGGCTGCTGCCACACACGTAGTAAGTCATGCACCACTGCAGAGGACTTTGCAAGCTACGGACGGCTTTCACAGCAGGCCAGGCGCCTGACAGAAGCTGCTGCCACACACGTAGTAAGTCATGCACCACTGCAGAGGACTTTGCAAGCTACGGACGGCTTTCACAGCAGGTCAGGAACCGCACATGCGGGCGGTCATGCAAAGCAGCGGAGCCACTCACGCAAGTACGGGTACGCAGCAGAGCCGGGAACTGAGCAGCTTCCATATAGGTAACAGACAACAGTATCCCAGCTGGTTAGGGGGAAAGGAGCAAAAGGGTTAATGCAAAAGACATGCAGAGTAACGCTGGAAAACAAAGTACAGATAATACCAGCGTTACAGTATCCCCCTCCTCAGGCCCCCTCTTCTGAAGACCCAAGTAAAAAAAAATTCCCCAGAAAAATTCACTTGGGTTTGGCGGTAAGTCCCATAGTTCACAATATGGCAGCATAGTTAATAGCTCGAAAGTCCGAACCGCTGACCAAGCGGGGAATCGAGCCATCTAGTCCACTTACCGTGTGGGGACCAAGTAGTCTAGTTCGCACATCAGGTGGAGCTTGGAGAAAGTCCTGCAGACCGCACATGCTCAGCGGAGTCCATGGCCAGAGCTTACTGTGGCGCTTCCCACGGCTGTGGGCGCCGGGACATGGCATAGCTTGCCTAGCTAGCCAATGCTCCCACGCCGCCAGTCCACGACGACGTGAGGCATGGGTCCCAGATGATAAGAGAATGTGGACCCACTGGACCACGGAGGGAGACCCGGGCCTGCCCGGACTAGGGAAGGGCAGCGACCGGGATCCGTGGCAGCTGAGCATGTGGGCAAGGTGGCGACCTGCAGGGCTAGACAACACCGCACAACTTCAGGTAAGAAGAAACATAAAGTTTACTTAAAGAAACAAAGTACATAAACAGAAACATAAGACCGGGCTCCGATTCCGCACATCAGAGAAGGGTACACGACTCAGGATCACAGACGAGTGCTGGAGGACATCACGGGTAGATGCAGTCCAGGGTTATCTGGCACGGGCATACTTGGACGGCCTCTCTCTCAGGCCTTAGGCGTAGCACAGGCTCAGCAGGAGAACATCAGACACCGACCTCAGACAGACTTCAGACGATGGCGGGGTCATCACGGGTTGATGAAGTCCAGGATCATCTGGCACGGGCATACTAGTATGGCCTCACTCTCAGGCCTCGGGCGTAGCACAGGCTCAGCAGGAGAACATCAGACACCGGCCCAGGACGAACGTCAGACGATGGCAGGGTCATCACGGGTTGATGAAGTCCAGGGTCATCTGGCACGGGCATACTAGGACGGCCTCTCTCTCAGGCCTCAGGCGTAGCACAGGCTCAGCAGGAGAACATCAGACACCGACTCAGGACAGACGTCATCACAGGGTAGACCAAGAAGGAA
>JARQOD010008108.1:0-36815 GCA_033576555.1 Oophaga sylvatica
GCTATTAATATCACCCCACAGGCTGTCTGCCTAGCCTTTGCTGGTTATTAATTATAGAGGGAAATTATGTCATTTTTTGGGGGTCCCCATTTTAATAACCAGTAAAGACTGAGTATACAGCTGCGAGCTGATAATAATAGAATAGTAAGCTCCATGGGTATAACTTCCTTCCCAGGCTATAGACATCTGCCCCCAGCCGTCAGCTTTTTTTCTGCTGGTTAATAAAATGTCAGAGGATCCCACGCCTTTATTTCTAAAAGGAATTTATTTACTAAAATTAAACCTATACAGTAAACTATGCACACAAAGCACTGATTACATATCTCACTCACATATTTATATATATAACTCTATCTATCTATCTAATCTGCCTCTCTTGAAGCACGTTTCCTTGGAAAACTATGTGTAGATTACATAGATAATTGCTCTACGTATTGTAAAAGCTTATGTTAAAAATCGCATTGCATTCAGATCGCATTTGCATGGAAATTGGATGTAAATAGGTTGCTAGGTGTTAAAAATTGAATTGTGCGCACATGAAAAACGCATGACACTTGCATGACACTTGTCGGACTTTTCAGAAACAAAATCAATTTCAAAAACGTTAGTGGAATCCCAGCCTTAGTGTGGCATCTAATTTTATCATATGGAAAAAAATGTGAAGATGAAGGTTTATAACAGTGTTTTTCAAATCCCATTCTCATGCCCCCCAACACATCATGTTTTCAGGATTTCCCTACTATTTCACAGGTGAGAGAGCAAAGTTTGATGCCTTAATAATAAATCCATCACCTGTACAATATTATGGAAATCTTGTAAACATGGTTCCAAGCTATTGACTGAGCTATAGACATGAATGGGTAATCAAAAATGCAGGTTTCTTTCTTTTTTAGTTCTTGCTGTCACTGTGACAACAAAAAAGGCCATTAACATATGAATATTGATGGAAGATCTGTGGATGTTCGGGTCCAGTGGGTTCAGCTGAACAGTTAAAAAATAATTTGGTTCGGGTACCAGAACAGTACCCTAAACCAAACCTGGACCCCATTCACAGTGGGGGGCCCAAACATCCATTGCTTGCCAAGCTGTCACCTGCATGACAGCATGATAAACACTGCCTCTGATCAGCAGTAAAATATAAAGAGGTAAAGGAAATACGTGTTTGTTTTTCACATGTTTATTTATTTATTTTTTTAAAGCACTACTCCAGCCTTTTTATCATTTCAGCACTGGAGTGGTGATGCTCTATTAACCCCCTAAGGAAGAAGCTAACGCAAAACGCGCGTCTAGGACGTTACTCTGCAAACCAGGTCATGTATACCTTTTGTCTATAGAGCTCTCCTCTCTCGCTCACTATTTACTTTATTGCTAGCACTTAAAGGGGCACTATCCACCTTAGTACTAAGTATACTTTTGTACTATGGGACTTATCCCAGGCAATATCTACTGCCATTAACTTCACCTAAATTTCTGAGCATTATAAATTGTATCTCTTAGCATTTTCTACCTATTGGATGCTAAAAGCCCCCGTGTACATTACATTTAATGAGGAATACTTTGCTCTATACATTAATGTTATGAGCACCAACTGATACTAAATATGCCTGATTGAAAAACTTACTTTGCCTGATGTTGAGTTTGACCTTATTGTCCTTTTTAATTTGACCTCAGCAGTATTGTGTTAAAATTTTATCCACTTGGACTTATACGAACTATTGCTTAACATATAGCAATTTTTGAATCTTTACTGGCTGTTATTAGGTCTTAAAAATTCATTTTGGCCTAAATGCATAATTGATCTAATTATACAGTACAGACAAAAAGTTTGGACACAACTTCTTATTTAAAGATTTTTCTGTATTTTCATGACTATGAAAATTGTAAATTCACACTGAAGGCATCAAAACTATGAATTAACACATGTGGAATTATATATGTGTAGCCCAGCTGCGCTTGAGACCACATGTTACCCTGGAGGATGCACAGAAGGTAAACCCACACAAATATACCCGATATTCATTCACACCTTCACATTTCCCTGGAGCCACCAGAGGGAGCCCTTGGAGAGTATGCATATATATAAGGGTTGTGGAGACGACAGCAGTGAGATGAAGGCAGTCTAGCTGAGAGTTAGCTAGTTGTTGGTTGTACCTCAGATGAGCAGAGAGGAAAGTTATCTTAGAACGTGACAAGCTGATAGTTCCCTAGGAAAGTGGAAAGTGACTCTCGGAGTGAGCACAGATCAGTCTGACGGAAGGTCCTGATAGCTACTTCGGACAGAGCCTCAGAAGGAAGCGAAGGAAAGGGAACTGCAGTGTTTGTAAGACTGAGTCAACTGAGGTATTGTTAGTGAGCGAGCGTGCCGACGCTTTGAGAGCGGTGAAGAGAAGGAGAAACTGCCATCTACTGCTAGTGTGTGCTTATGTTAAAGGTGAGAGTAGGACGAATGGCGAGTGGAAGAAAGAAGAGAGTGACAGAGGTTGAAACAGCATTGATCGCTTACCTTTACTCTACACCACCGGACACCGGGTCCGAGCTTGCTAGCATCTACACGACTAGTAGGAGATACCGGAGACCCTGTGGGACTACAGGTCGCAGGGGCCCTGTAGTGCTGATACGTAACCGAGGTCAGGAAGACGGGGGTCTAGCAGGACGCTGCATACAGAGACACTGTTCTGTCCACAAGAAGGCTTCACCACAAAGTCAGCCGGGCGTATAGCTGAAAACAGAGTTAGACTTCGTTCTATACAGGTCAGAAACTCACACACAACTGGAGTAAGGAGGCCCTACACCTACTCAGTGGATTACTGGAAGTGCATCCTCCACCCTGACAGCTTCCCGGGACGTGCCTGCAACTATACCATCAGCAAAGGTACAGAAAGAGACTTTTGTGTGTGTGTCTGCCTTATTGCTCCTGCACCCCTACACCGCCATATACCCTGAGGGATCCAGTCTTGCCTGTGGAAGACTTAACACCTGGCTGCCCAGTAACAACCCCTCAGAGGATCTACCCTGCAGCGCTGGTCACCTTGACCAGGTACCACAGGTGGCGTCACAAATAAACTGTATACATCCTTTAATCCCCTGTAAATATCCCACATTTTTGAGGTGAGCCCCCAGGGCCACGGACCGAGCTGCGCTACCCGTGACATCCCCCATTGAAGTGAACGGGCTCGGTGCCGAGTACCCCACAGGCCCTGGTTACGTGCGACTCATCTTTAAACTTGGCGTCACGAACAGGATCCGAAGCTCGCTGTATGCGAGTCCTGTGTGCCTGAATGGACTGTTTTTGTGCAAAAACACTGTGTTGCTGTTTTGTGATTTTTGGCGCCATTTGCCGCCATTTTGCCGCCATATTCACGCCCTGTGGCGCTGGAGAAGAAGGAGGGCGTGCATTTGTGGGCGTGCCCCCCCTGTGGCGCGAAAGAGATGTCCGCCTACCCTAAATGTGACTGCCCTAACCGGACACGCCCATCAGCAAGGGAAGTCCGCCTCCTGATCCCAAAGGGAGTGAAGAGGAGGAAAAGGAAACCCCGCCCCTGTACCAAAGAACGGGACCCCCCGGATGAAGAAGGGACGGGTGACCGGAAAAAGATGGCTGCCGGTCACGGGAGGGAACGAAGGAGCTCACCCTCCCCAGCGATGAAGTGGAGAAAATGGAGCGAAGCTGTCGGGCTCTAAAGCTGCGGCTGCAGCAGAGCCGACCGCTCCCTGCCCAGAGCGCGCGACTGACACCCACACCATCACCTGAGCTAGTGGCTGAAATCTGGCCGGAGGCTGATCCTGGAAGAGCTGTACCTGACCCCGCCGAGGACGCGGTGGGAGGAGAGGAGGCTGCGGAGGCCTTGCCCGGACCGGAACGCCAGCTAGGCCCGGAACCAGACACTGTACCTGGAGCAGAGGAGGATCCCGACATCGAAGCTGCCACCACAGCGGAGGCACCCGGCTCCATGGAGGAGCCCACAGAGGAAAGTCTTCTCACGCCGCCTGCACAAGATCCGTGCCTGCCATCAGCATCGCCAGAGGAAGACAAGCCCTGTGGCCTGGAGAATCGGGACGAGCCGGCTCCCGCACCTGTATGTGCTGAGCGCCGCCTGTCCCAGCAGCGGATGCGGCAGACGAGAGGTACTGTGCAGGGGCTGCGGCGGCCAGGGGCTGGACATGATCCGATGGTGGAGTCGATGATCCTGGTGCTAGGCACTGGGCCCGTGAATAGGAACGGTCCTGTGCTGGCACCGCCACCAGGTGTCACCCAAGCTAAGTAAATGTCTAACCTGGACAAGGTTTCAGTACTGTATATAGTTGATGAAGTATTGCTGCACCTGGACAGGTGCCTGCTGTATTTGAATGTTTGCATAGTTATGATGCATAGTGTACCCCAGTTGGGTAATGTGTTTCATATGTCTATGATGAGGACTGTGTGGCTGAGAACTTTGCCAGCCCAAAAACTTTCAATGTAAATAGTTGCCACTCGGTGCCCCATCTTGGTTTTACGTAAACCGTGTCTACCTCTGAAGAAAAACCCGTGTGGTGTGGCCTAGAGTGAGGTTTGCAGCAGAGAAGTCCTGCAGCCCACCCAGGACCACCGTGGGAGGTTTTGTACGGGTCCTCCACAAGAATCTTGTTATTTGCACTTGAAAGTATTTTCTACTTGTATTTGTATTTATTGTAACGTTTGAAGTGTCCTTACCTCCCGCAAGGGATGAGTTATTGTTTAACCCCTCTCTGACATTAGACGTACTATCCCGTCCATAAAACCCGTGACAATCTGACCATGGACGGGATAGTACGTCATAGCGATCAGCTGCGCTCCTGGGGGGAGTGCAGCTGATCGCCGCCGGGTGTCAGCTGATTATCACAGCTGACACCCGGGACTGTGTGCCAGGAGCGGTCACGGACCGCTCCCGGCACATTAACCCCTTGCACACCGCGATCAAACATGATCGCGGTGTACTGGGGGCACAGGGGGGCATCGCGCAGGGAGAGCGCTCCCTGCGCGCCCCCCTGAGACCCTCAGAACAGCGCGATGTGATCGCGCTATTCTGAGGGCTTCCTCCCTCCCAGGACCCGGATCCAAGATGGCGCCGGGGTCCTGGAGGGAGGTGGCTTGCTCAGTGCCTGCTGAGAGCAGGCAATGAGAAGCTGCAGCGCTGCCTGTGAGATCGCTGGTCTCACAGAGTGCTGTGCACACTGTGAGACCAGCGATCTCACATTTTACAGTGATGTCCCACCCTGGGACAATGTAAAAAAGTAAAAAAAATAAAAATAAACGTGTAAAAAAAAAATTCCAAAATAAGTAAAAAAAAAAAAAAAATATTCCCCAATAAATTCATTTCTTCCTGTAAATAAAAAAAATAAAACAATAAAAGTACACATATTTGGTATCGCCGCGTCCGTAACGACCCCCCCTATAAAACTGTCCCACTAGTTAACCCCTTTATTGAACCCCTTAAAAAAATAAAAATAAAAACAAAGCAAAAAATCAGTGCTTTATCATCATACCGCTGAACAAAAAGTGGAATAACACGCGATAAAAAATACGGATATAAATAAACATAGCACCGCTGAAAACGTCATCTTGTCCCGCAAAAAACGAGCCATCACACAGCATCATGAGCAAAAAATAAAAAAGTTATAGCTCGCAGAATAAAGCGATGCAAAAATAATTATTTTTTCTATAAAATTGTTTTTATTCTATAAAAGCGCCAAAACATAAAAAAACGATATAAATGAGGTATCGCCGTAATCGTACTGACCCGAAGAATAAAACTGCTTTATCAATTTTACCACACGCGGAACGGTATAAACGCCTCCCCCAAAAGAAATTCATGAATTGCTGATTTTTGTTCATTCTAACCTCCCAAAAATCGAAATAAAAAGCGATCAAAAAATGTCACGTGCTCAAAAATGGTACCAATAAAAACGTCAACTCGTAGCGCAAAAAATAAGACCTCACATGACTCTGTGGGCCAAAATATGCAAAAATTATAGCTCTCAAAATGTGGTGATGCAAAAACTATTTTTTGCAATAAAAAGCATCTTTTAGCGTGACAGCTGCCAATCATAAAAACCCGCTATAAATAGTAAATCAAACCCCCTTTATCACCCCCTTAGTTAGGGAAAAATAATAAAATTACAAAAATGTATTTATTTCCATTTTCCCATTAGGGTTATGGTTAAGGTTAGGGTTGCGGCAAAAGTTAGGGTTAGGGTTGGCGCTAAAGTTAGTATTAGGGTTATGGTTGGGATTAGGGATAGGGGTGTGTTAGGGTTACGTTTGTGGTTAGGGTTGGGACTAGGGTTAGGGGTGTGTAGAGGTTAGGGTTGGAGTTAGAATTGGGGGGTTTCCGCTGTTTAGGCACATCAGGGGCTCTCCAAATGTGACATGACGTCTGATCTCAATTCCAGCCAATTCTGCGTTGAAAAAGTCAAACGGTGCTCCTTCCCTTCTGAGCTCTGCCATGCGCCCAAACAGTAGTTTACTCCCACATGGGGTATCAGCGTACTCTGGACCCTAAGAGTTATTGTGCAATTTGTCCTATTTCTTCTGTTACCCTTGGGAAAATAAAAAACTGGGGGCAAAAATATCATTTTTTTAAAAAAAAAAAGATTTTTTTTGTTTTTACGGCTGTATGTTATAAACTTGTGTGAAGCACTTGGGGCTTCATAGCGCTCACCACACAATCTAGATAAGTTCCTTGTGGGGTCTATTTTCCAAAATGGGGTCACTTGTGGGGGGTTTCCACTGTTTAGGCGCATCAGGGGCTCTCCAAATGCGACATGATGCCCCCACACCATTCCATCAAAGTCTACAATCCAAAACGTCACTACTTCCCTTCCGAGCCCAACGTGTTCCCATACAGTAGTTTTCTCCCACATATTGGGTATCAGCGTACTCAGGACAAATTGGACAACAACTTTTTGGGTCCAATTTCTCCTGTTACCCTTGTGAAAATAAAATATTGGGGCGAAAAAAATAATTTTTGTAAAAAAAAAATATATTTTTTATTTTTACGGCTGTTCGTTATAAACTTCTGTGAAGCACTTAGGGGTTCAAAGTGCTCACCACACATCTAGATAAGTTCCTTGTGGGTCTGTTTTCCAAAATGGGGTCACTTGTGGGGGGTTTCCACTGTTTAGGTGCATCAGGGGCTCTCCAAATGCGACATGATGCCCCCAGAGCATTCCATCAAAGTCTGCAATCCAAAACGTCACTACTTCCCTTTCGAGCCCTAACGTGTACCCATACAGTAGTTTTCTCCCACATATTGGGTATCAGCGTACTCAGGACAAATTGGACAACAACTTTTGGGGTCCAATTTCTTCTGTTACCCTTGTGAAAATAAAATATTGGGGGCGAAAAAAATAATTTTTGTAAAAAAAAAATTTTTTTGTTTTTACGGCTGTACGTTATAAACTTCTGTGAAGCACTTGGGGCTTCATAGCGCTCACCACACATCTAGATAAGTTCCTTGAGGGGTCTAGTTTCCAAAATGGGGTCACTTGTGGGGGGTTTCCACTGTTTAGGCGCATCAGGGGCTCTCCAAATGCGACATGACGCCCCCAGACCATTCCATCAAAGTCTACAATCCAAAACGTCACTACTTCCCTTCCGAGCCCCAACGTGTACCCATACAGTAGTTTTCTCCCACATATTGGGTATCAGCGTACTCAGGACAAATTGGACAATCACTTTTGGGGTCCAATTTCTCCTGTTACCCTTGTGAAAATAAAATATTGGGACGAAAAAATCATTTTTGTAAAAAAAAAATAATAATTTTATTTTACGGCTGTACGTTATAAACTTCTGTGAAGCACTTGGGGGTTCAAAGTGCTCACCACACATCTAGATAAGTTCCTTGAGGGGTCTAGTTTCCAAAATGGTGTCATTTGTGGGGGGTTTCCACTGTTTAGGCAGATCAGGAGCTCTCCAAACACGACATGGCATCCAGCCAATTCTGTGTTGAAAAAGTCAAACGGCACTCCTTCCCTTCCAAACTCTGCCATGCACCCAAACAGTGGTTTACCCCCACATATGGGGTATCAGCGTACTCAGGACAAATTGCACAATAACTTTTGGAGTCTTGTTACCCTTGGGAAAATAAAAATTGGGGTGAAAAGATCATTTTTGTGGAAAAAATATGATTTTTAATTTTACGGCTCTACGTTATAAACTTGTGTGAAGCACTTGGGGGTTCAAATTGCTCACCAAAGATCTAGATAAGTTCCTTAGGGGTCCAGTTTCCAAAATGGGGTCACTTGTGGGGGGTTTCCACTGTTTAGGCACATCAGTGGCTCTCCAAATGCAACATGGCGTCCAATCTCAATTCCAGCCAATTTTGGTTGGAAAAAGCCAAATGGTGCTCCTTCCATTCCGAGCTCTGCCGTGCGCCCAAACAGTGGTTCCCCCCCACATATTGGGTATCAGCGTACTCAGGACAAATTGGACAACAACTTTTGTGGTCCAATTTCTCCTGTTACTCTTGGGAAAATAAAAAATTAGTAACTAAAAATAATTTTTGTGGGAAAAAAATAGGATTTTTTTTTTTATGCCCGGGCATTATAAACTTGTGTGAAGCACTTGGGGGTTCAAAGTGCTCACCAAAGCTATAGATAAGTTCCTTAGGGGGTCTAGTTTCCAAAATGTGGTCACTTGTGGGGGGTTTCTACTGTTTAGGCTCATCTGGGGCACTGCAAACGGAACATGACCCCCATCAACGTCTGCATTCCAAAAGGTTACTACTTCCTTTCCAAGCCCTGCCGTGCGCCCAAACAGTCCCCCCCCCCACATATTGGGTATCAGCGTACTCAGGACAAATTGGCCAACAACTTTTGGGGTCCAATTTCCTTGGGAAAAATCAAAAATTTGGGACTAAAAAATCATTTTTGTGGAAAATTGTTTATTTTTTTTTTCACACCCAGGCATTATAAGCTTTTGTGAAACACTTGGGGATTCAAAGTGCTCACAACAGATCTAGATAAGTTCCTTAGGGGGTCTAGTTTCCAAATGGTGTCACTTGTGGGGGGTTTCCACTGTTTAGGTGCATCAGGGGCTCTCCAAACGCGACATGGCGTCCAATCTCAATTCCAGCCAATTTTAGTTTGAAAAAGTCAAACGGCGCTCCTTCCTTTATGAGCTCTGCTGTGCACACATACAGTGGTTTTCCCCCACTTATGGGGTATTGGCGTACTCAGGAGAAATTGCACAACAACTTTATGTGTCCATTTTCTTCTTTTACCCTTGTGAAAATAAAAAAAAAGTTTGTAAAAGATAATTTTTGTGGCTAAAAAGTTAAATATTCATTTTTTCCTTCCACGTTGCTTCAGCTCCTGTGAAGCACCTGAAGGGTTAATAAACTTTTTGAATGTGGTTTTGAGTACCTTGAGGGGTGCAGTTTTTATAATGGTGTCACTTTTGGGTATTTTCTGCCATATAGACCCCTCAAAGTGACTTCAAATATGAGGTGGTCCCTAAAAAAAATGGCTTTGTAAATTTTGTTGTAAAAATGAGAAATCGCTGGTCAACTTTTAACCCTTATAATTTCCTAAGAAAAAAAAATTTTGATTCCAAAATTGTGCTGATGTAAAGTAGACATGTGGGAAATGTTATTTCTTAACTATTTTGTGTGACATATTTCTCTGTTTTAAGGGAATAAAAATTCAAAGTTTGAAAATTGCAAAATTTTCAAAATTTTCGCCATATTTGCATTTTTTTCAAAAATAAACGCAAGGTATATCGAAGAAATTTTACCACTAACGTAAAGTACAATATGTCACGAGAAAACAATCTCAGAATCGCGCAGATCTGTTGAAGCGTTTCAGAGTTATAAACTCATAAAGAGACAGTGGTCAGAATTGTAAAAATTGGCCCGGTCATTAATGTGCAAACCACCCTTGGGGGTGAAGGGGTTAATGTTGATGTTATAAAAATTATTTCTTTTTCAGCCCGGGAGTGCTGATGATAACTAGGGGGGGATGTGTAGCCCAGCTGCGCTTGAGGCCACATGTTACCCTGGAGGATGCACAGAAGGTAAACCCACACAAATATACCCGATATTCATTCACACCTTCACATTTCCCTGGAGCCACCAGAGGGAGCCCTTGGAGAGTATGCATATACAGTTAGGTCCATAAATATTTGGACAGAGACAACATTTATCTAATTTTGGTTCTAGACATTACCACAATGAATTTGAAACAAAACAAATCAGATGCAGTTGAAGTTCAGACTTTCAGCTTTCATTTGAGGGTATCCACATTAAAATTGGATGAAGGGTTTAGGAGTTTCAGCTCCTTAACATGTGCCACCCTGTTTTTAAAGGGACCAAAAGTAGTTGGACAAATGACTCCAAGGCTATTTCATGGACAGGTGTGGGCAATCCCTTTGTTATGTCATTCTCAATTAAGCAGATGAAAGGGCCGGAGTTGATTTGAGGTGTGGTGTTTGCATTTGGAAGGTTTTGCTGTGAAGGAAACATGTGGTCACAGGAGCTCTCCATGCAGGTGAAACAAGCCATCCTTAAGCTGCAAGAACAGAAAAAAAACCATCCAAGAAATTACTACAACATTAGAAGTGGCAAAATCTACAATTTGGTACATCCTGAGAAAGAAAGAAAGCACTGGTGAACTCAGCAATCCAAAAAGACCTGGGAGCCCACGGAAGACAACAGTGGTGGATGATTGCCGCATACTTTCTTTGGTGAAGAAGAACCCGTTCACAACATCAACTGAAGTCCAGAACACTCTCAGTGAAGTAGGTGTATCTGTCTCTAAGTCAACAGTAAAGAGAAGACTCCATGAAAGTAAATACAAAGGGTTCACATCTAGATGCAAACCATTCATCAATTCCAAAAATAGACAGGCCAGAGTTAAATTTGCTGAAAAACACCTCCAGAAGCCAGCTCAGTTCTGGAAAAGTATTCTATGGACAGATGAGACAAAGATCAACCTGTACCAGAATGATGGGAAGCCAAAAGTTTGGAGAAGAAAGGGAACGGCACATGATCCAAGGCACACCACATCCTCTGTAAAACATGGTGGAGGCAACGTGATGGCATGGCCATGCATGGCTTTCAATGGCACTGGGTCACTTGTGTTTATTGATGACATAACAGCAGACAAGAGTAGCCGGATGAATTCTGAAGTGTACCGGGATATACAGTCATGGCCAAAAGTTTTGAGAATGACACAAATATTATATTTTCACATGATCTGCTGCCCTCTGGTTTTTACGTGTGTTTGACAGATGTTTTTATCACAGACAGAAATATAATAATTGCAAACATATGAGTAACAAAAGCTTATATTGACAGTTAGAATGAGTTAATGCAGCAAGTCAATATTTGCAGTGTTGACCCTTCTTCTTCAGGACCTCTGCAATTCTCCCTGGCATGCTCTCAATCAACTTCTGGACCAAATCCTGACTGATAGCAGTCCATTCTTGCACAATCAATGCTTTCATTTTGTCAGAATTTTTAGGTTTTTGTTTGTCCACCCGTCTCTTGATGATTGACCACAAGTTCTCAATGGGATTAAGATCTGGGGAGTTTCCAGGCCATGGACCCAAAATCTCTATGTTTTGTTCCCTGAGCCATTTAGTTATCACCTTTGCTTTATGGCAAGGTGCTCCATCATGCTGGAAAAGGCATTGTTGATCGCCAAACTGCTCTTGGAGGGTTGGGAGAAGTTGCTCTTGGAGGACATTCTGGTACCATTCTTTATTCATGGCTGTGTTTTTAGGCAAGACTGTGAGAGAGCCGATTCCCTTGGCTGAGAAGCAACCCCACACATGAATGGTTTCAGGATGCTTAACAGTTGGCATGAGACAAGACTGGTGGTAGCGCTCAACTTGTCTTCTCCGAATGAGGCGTTTTCCTGATGTCCCAAACAATCGAAAAGGGGATTCATCAGAGAAAATAACTTTACCCCAGTCCTCAGCAGTCCACTGCCTGTACCTTTTGCAGAATATCAGTCTGTCCATGATGTTTTTTCTGGAGAGAAGTGGCTTCTTTGCTGCCCTCCTTGAGACCAGGCCTTGCTCCAAGAGTCTCCGCCTCACAGTGCGTGCAGATGCACTCACACCTGCCTGCTGCCATTCCTGAGCAAGCTCTGCACTGCTGGTAGCCCGATCTCGCAGCTGAAACACTTTTAAGAGACAGTCCTGGCGCTTGCTGGTCTTTCTTGGGCGCCCTGGAGCCTTTTTGGCAACAATGGAACCTCTCTCCTTGAAGGTCTTGATGATGCAATAGATTGTTGACTGAGGTGCAATCTTTCTAGCTGCGATACTCTTCCCTGTTAGGCCATTTTTGTGCATTGCAATGATGACTGCACGTGTTTCTTTAGAGATAACCATGGTTAACAGAAGAGAAACAATGATGCCAAGCACCAGCCTCCTTTTAAAGTGTCCAGTGGTGTCATTCTTACTTAATCATGACAGATTGATCTCCAGCCATGTCCTCATCAACACCCACACCTGTGTTAATGGAGCAATCACTGAAAAGAGGTTAGCTGCTCCTTTTAAGGCAGGGCTGCAATGATGTTGAAATGTGTTTTGGGGGATAAAGTTCATTTTCTAGCCAAATATTGACTTTGCAAGTAATTGCTGTTAAGCTGATCACTCTTTATAACATTCTGGAGTATATGCAAATTTCCATTAGAAAAAGTGAAGCAGTAGACTTTGTAAAAATTAATATTTGTGTCATTCTCAAAACTTTTGTCCATGACTGTACTTTCAGCCCAGATTCAGCCAAATGCTGCAAACTTGATTGGACGGCGCTTCATAGTACAGATGGATAATGACCCCAAGCATACAGCCAAAGCTACACAGGAGTTCATGAGTGCAAAAAAGTGGAACATTCTTCAATGGCCAAGTCAATCACCAGATCTTAACCCAATTGAGCATGCATTTCACTTGCTCAAATCCAGACTTAAGAGGGAAAGACCCACAAACAAGCAAGACCTGAAGGCTGCGGCTGTAAAGGCCTGGCAAAGCATTAAGAAGGAGGAAACCCAGCGTTTGGTGATGTCCATGGGTTCCAGACTTAAGGCAGTGATTGCCTCCAAAGGATTCGCCACAAAATATTGAAAATAAAAATATTTTGTTTGGGTTATGTTTATTTGTCCAATTACTTTTGACCTCCTAAAATGTGGAGTGTTTGTAAAGAAATGTGTACAATTCCTACATTTTCTAACACATATTTTTGTTCAACCCTTCAAATTAAACGTTACAATCTGCACTTGAATTCTGTTGTAGAGGTTTCATTTCAAATCCAATGTGGTGGCATGCAGAGCCCAACTCGCGAAAATTGTGTCACTGTCCAAATATTTCTGGCCCTGACTGTATATAAGGGTTGTGAGACGACAGCAGTGAGATGAAGGCAGTCTAGCTGAGAGTTAGCTAGTTGTTGGTTGTACCTCAGATGAGCAGAGAGGAAAGTTATCTTAGAACGTGACAAGCTGATAGTTCCCTAGGAAAGTGGAAAGTGACTCTCGGAGTGAGCACAGATCAGTCTGACGGAAGGTCCTGATAGCTACTTCGGACAGAGCCTCAGAAGGAAGCGAAGGAAAGGGAACTGCAGTGTTTGTAAGACTGAGTCAACTGAGGTATTGTTAGTGAGCAAGCGTGCCGACGCTTTGAGAGCGGTGAAGAGAAGGACAAACTGCCATCTACTGCTAGTGTGTGCTTATGTTAAAGGTGAGAGTAGGACGAATGGCGAGTGGAAGAAAGAAGAGAGTGACAGAGGTTGAAACAGCATTGATCGCTTACCTCTACTCTACACCACTGGACACCGGGTCCGAGCTTGCTAGCATCTACACGACTAGTAGGAGATACCGGAGACCCTGTGGGACTACAGGTCGCAGGGGCCCAGTAGTGCTGATACGTAACCGAGGTCAGGAAGACGGGGGTCTAGCAGGACGCTGCATACAGAGACACTGTTCTGTCCACAAGAAGGCTTCACCACAAAGTCAGCCGGGCGTATAGCTGAAAACAGAGTTAGACTTCGTTCTATACAGGTCAGAAACTCACACACAACTGGAGTAAGGAGGCCCTACACCTACTCAGTGGGATTACTGGAAGTGCATCCTCCACCCTGACAGCTTCCCGGGATGTGCCTGCAACTATACCATCAGTAAAGGTACAGAAAGAGACTTTTGTGTGTGTGTCTGCCTTATTGCTCCTGCACCCCTACACCGCCATATACCCTGAGGGATCCAGTCTTGCCTGTGGAAGACTTAACACCTGGCTGCCCAGTAACAACCCCTCAGAGGATCTACCCTGCAGCGCTGGTCACCCTGACCAGGTACCACAGGTGGCGTCACGAATAAACTGTATACATCCTTTAATCCCCTGTAAATATCCCACATTTTTGAGGTGAGCCCCCAGGGCCACGGACCGAGCTGCGCTACCCGTGACATCCCCCATTGAAGTAAATGGGCTCGGTGCCGAGTACCCCACAGGCCTGGCTATGGGCGACTCATATACTTAACAAAAAAGTGTGTAACAACTGAAAATATGTCTTATATTCTAGGTTCTTCAAAGTAGCCACCTTTTGCTTTGATGACTGCTTTGCACACTCTTGGCATTCTCTTGATGAGCTTCAAGAGGTAGTCACGGAAATGGTTTTCACTTCACAGGTGTGCCCTGTCAGGTTTAATAAGTGTGATTTCCGGCCTTATTAATGGGGTTGGGACCATCAGTTGTGTTGTGCAGAAGTCTGGTGGATACACAGCTGATAGTCCTACTGAATAGACTGTTAGAATTTGTATTATGGCAAGAAAAAAGAAGCTAAGTAAAGAAAAACGAGTGGCCATCATTACTTTAAGAAATGAAGGTCAGTCAGTCCGAAAAATTGGGAAAACTTTGAAAATGTCCCCAAGTGCAGTTGCAAAAACCATCAAGTGCCACAAAGAAACTGGCTCACATGAGGACCACCCCAGGAAAGGAAGACCAAGAGTCACCTCTGCTTCTGAGGATAAGTTTATCCGAGTCACCAGCCTCAGAAATCGCAGGTTTACAGCAGCTCAGATTAGAGACCAGGTCAATGCCACACAGAGTTCTAGCAGCAGACACATCTCTACAACAACTGTTAAGAGGAGACTTTGTGCAGCAGGCCTTCATGGTAAAATAGCTGCTAGGAAACCACTGCTAAGGACAGGCAACAAGCAGAAGAGACTTGTTTGGGCTAAAGAACACAAGGAATAGACCAGTGGAAATCTGTGCTTTGGTTTGATGAGTACAAATTCGAGATCTTTGGTTCCAAACACCGTGTGATGGGGTGATGACCTGGCCTCCACAGTCACCTGAACCCAATTGAGATGGTTTGGGGTGAGCTGGACCGCAGAGTGAAGGCTAAAGGGCTAACAAGTGCTAAGCATCTCTGGGAACTCCTTCAAGATTGTTGGAAGACCATTTCCGGTGACTAATAATAATAATAATAATAATCTTTATTTATATAGCGCCAACATATTCCGCAGCGCTTTACAGTTTAACAGTTTCAAAACACAAGTCATAGGTAACAACGTTAACAATACAATAATTAAAGCAAAATTACGAGAAAATTGAAGCTCATTACGAGAATGCCAAGAGTGTGCAAAGCAGTCATCAAAACAAAAAGTGGCTACTTTGAAGAACCTAGAATATAAGACATATTTTCAGTTGTTTCACACTTTTTTGTTAAGTATATAATTCCACATGTGTTAATTCATAGTTTTGATGCCTTCAGTGTGAATGTACAATTTACATAGCCATGAAAATACAGAAAAATCTTTAAATGAGAAGGTGAGTCCAAACTTTTGGTCTGTGCTGTATTTGGACTACTACTATCAGAAAGTGTTATTTTTATGCACACTGATTTTTGTACGTCGACTCTCATAAGCACTAACCATATTAAGATCCATTTTTGTATAGATAACTTTTTGCATTTAAGGTTTAGTCCATATAAGGGAAGTATCTTTTGTTCATTTTCAACCACCTACTTATCCTCTATATATAAAGTATGTAATTTTTCCTAAAGGTGGTACACAATATATTTTAGGTATAGCTACCCCTGGGTTTGCAGATCCATTTTGCAACTTGTGTTTCCCATTGAAATTTTATATTTTATGTAATTTTTTGTGGAAGTGCCACTAAAAAGCTAGGGCATTACCTGTTTGTTGGTCCAGTCTATAGCTTACCTCTTCATAAAAACTGATTAGATTGCTTTGACAGGAGCGATTCCTCATAAACCCATGCTGATATGGAGTGAAACAGTTATTGAGATAATCCAGAATAACATCCCTCAGAAACCCTTCAAATATTTTAACAACAATAGAGGTTAGACTTACTGGCCTATAATTTCCAGGTTCACTTTTAGAGCCCTTTTTGAATATTGGTACCACATTTGCGATACGCCAGTCCTGTAATATAAGAAATGATGGCTTGTCTATTACATTACTTAGTTCTCTTAGTACTCGTGGGTGTATGCCATCCGAACCCGGAGATTTATCTATTTTAATCTTATTTAGCCAGTTTCGCACCTCTTCTTAGGTTAGATTGGTGACCCTTAATATAGGGTTTTCTTTGTCTCTCGGCATTTCACCTAGAAGAAGGTGTTTAATATATTAGCTTTTTCCTCGTCATCTACAAACATTCTTTCCTCACAATTTTTTAAGGAGCCTACACTTTCACTTATGATTCTTTTACTATTAATAATAATCTTTATTTTTTATATAGTGCTAACATATTCCACAGCGCTTTACAGTTTGCACACATTATCATCGCTGTCCCCGATGGGGCTCACAATCTAGTTTCCCTATCAGTATGTTTTTGGAGTGTGGAAGGAAACCGAAGGACCCGGAGGAAACCCACCAAATGCGGGGAGAACATACAAACTCCTTGCAGATGTTGTCCTTGGTGGGATTCGAACCCAGGATTCCAGCGCTGCAGTGCTATCCACTGAGCCACCGTGCTGCCCTGTAATAAACCATCTCTGCCTTCTCTGTGGGTAGTCCTGCTGTCTCTGACCGCCAACTTCACATTCCTGCAGATTCTGATATCCAAGCAGCTGCTGACTCTGCAATGATGGTCTTCCATCAGCCATATTCATTTACTTCCTGCTGCAAGCCAATTCTAACTTCTACGATATGGCCTCATTCAGATGTCAGTTTTCTCATCCCATGTTTTTCACAGATAGCACTCGTTAGGCTGGTTTCACATTGGCGTTTTTTAGCGCAGCGCATTGTGCTCTTCCGATCGCATGCGCCCCTATCTTTAACATGGGGGGCGCATAGATTAGCATTAGCATGCGATCATCAGCGTTTTTGTGCGCTTGCGTTATATTGTCGTGGAGCGACTTGGCACGCACAACACAATATGTTGCATTTTTGGGTCCGCCCAAACTCGGTAAAAAGGCGCATGCGCTCGCATTGCGCACGGAATGAGCCCAAACAACACATTACAGTCTTTGTGATCGCTGACGTGCGCTTGGTCAGGCGCAGGTCAGCATTCTACAACGCATGCGTTGTCAGAGATAAACATGTCTAGACACTGGGTTAAACCACCCACTAAATAAAGAAACATTGTATGGGGGTAGTGTATTTAAAAGATGGTGTTGGCACTTCTGTCCACTACTCTACAGCCAGCCAGACAGAGAGAGACACTACAGCCAGAGAGACAGCAGTTACTCCATTTCAAAATCTTGCACAGGAAAAACTTGGATCATGTGAGTATAAAACCTAATGTCTTTCTCTCCTTTTTTGTCAATTTATTATGTACTAATGTCTCTTTTTTTATTTCAGCATGTCTTCAGGAGAAGAATACTCGCCGGCCCCGGTGAACTGGCCCTAGCAGAGGGTGAAGTGAGTACCTTCCTTCCATACTGATTGGTAAGTATTTGCTGTTGCATGGACACATGTGGCAATTTTTTTTTTTCTTTCTCAGTCCACATCGTCCACGAC
The DNA here is from genome assembly GCA_033576555.1 of Oophaga sylvatica. NCBI lineage: Eukaryota > Metazoa > Chordata > Amphibia > Anura > Dendrobatidae > Oophaga > Oophaga sylvatica. The sequence continues at coordinate 17,935 of JARQOD010008108.1, forward strand.
AGCGGAGGAAGAGCGGGAGCAGCCAGTCAGTGTGCAGGCGGGGAGGTGGCCTGTAATTATAGACTGAAGATTGTACTCTTTTTTTGCCCCTGACTTTTTTTATTGCCTGTTTTTCCTATTCAATCTTGCTTCTATTCTCAATCTTTCTTCTATTCTGTCTTGTTTTCTATCTTTTTCGTCTCCAAATCTTTACAAGATTAATGTTTTGCTTTCTTGTGTAGGCTTCACAATGGGATGAGGAACTCACCCTGGACAATGACGCCCTGATCTAGTTGGTCCAGGAGCGAGTCCGGTTGTGGGACAGCCGTGATCCAATGTACTGTGACAACGTGGTGATCCGGCGGCTCTGGAATGAGGTGGCCGCAGCGCTGATGGATGGCTGGGACGACGCCTCTCCCCGGGTCCGCAAGGAATTTCGTAAGTATTTCAATGGTGTGTGATTCTGCAGTCACCTTGGCCGGGATCACACAACTGTGTGGGATGCTAGTAACTCCTGTGAGTTTCTAGCATCCCACACAGTTGTGTGATCCCGGCCTACAGTGCATTGTCTAAATTTTATTTTTTATTTTCCACAGTGAACAAGGTCAGAACCCGTTGGCGCTCCATGAAGGACCGCTGCAACAGGGACCTGAGGCTGGAGAACCGGATTGCCGGATCGCTACCATCGGGCTTTGGCTTTCTTAAGATCGGTCCTTGCCACCAGAGCTTAAGTATTTTGTTGTTGTATTGTATTGTGTTTACTCTGTGTTTTTCTATTCCACAGGAGTTGGCATTTTTAAATGCATGATACTAATTATTGTTTGTTTTTTTTTCACAGCACCTGGAGCAGCACCCTGCAACCTGGTCCTGGAGCGGTCCTTCAGAGAGCTGCCTCGGACCCGTCCCAGCCATCCACCAGCCAAGAAGCACCTTGCGGGTCGTCAACACAGACAGCTGGAGATCAGGAAGCTGGTCTATCAGGTCTTCCCCTGTCACAGGTCTCTGCCACAGGTTGTGCGGATACTTTCCACCCGCGGCAGAAGGCCTCTGACAGAACTCTCTTGCCTGAGTTCATACATTTGAGCACTGCTTTCCTAAAATAGCCACAAGGCGTTGGGCGACAGAGTGGATAGCGGTTTTGCACTTGAGGAACAACGCCTCCATTCTGTTTAGCGTCGCCTTGACTATCTTGAAGCCGAGCTCAAAAGACCAGCGCACCATTTTTTCCAACAAATTGAACGGAGCATGGCGGAACACCTTAATCCTGATCTCCAGCTGACTGTGATGAATGCCTGCAACAATGCTTACACGCAGGCTATGCAGCAGAGTCTGTACGTGCAGCAGCAGCCAGTGGTGCCTTTCCCACCCGTGCCACCACTGACTCGCTTCACCGCACTACCGAGTTCTGCTGCATACCACTGCACAGCCACCAGCATTTCAAGTCATGCTGGACCATACTTCACCACACACAGTCACAGTGCAGGTGGACACTCCCCCGCCACCACCATGCCAAGCGCTGCTCCTGTGTGGACTTCCTCCACCCCTGCTTAGACCTACACCCCTGCTTGGACCGCGTCCACTTCCCGGGATGCCACCACCACCTTGCAGCAGCTGGGGGACCCTCATTCTGTCTTCAGGGCCTCGGACCCTGGTAGGAGGTCCAACAGCCCACGGAGGTCCCCCAGCACACGGTGGTCCCCAAGCAGTAGGAGCTCCGCAAGCCACACGAGGTCCCCAAGCCACACGAGGTCCCCAAGTCACATGAGGTCCCCAAGCCACATGAGGTCTCCAAGCACCAGGTCCCCAAGGCAAAGGAGGTCCCCAAGCACCAGGTCCCCAAGCCACAGGAGGTCCCCAAGCACCAGGTCCTCAAGCACCAGGAGGTCCCCAAGCACCAGGTCCCCAAGCACCAGGACCTCCAAAAAGAAAACAAAGATAATAATAATAATAATAATAATAATCTTTATTTATATAGCGCCAACATATTCCGTAGCGCTTTACAGTTTAACAGTTTCAAAACACAAGTCATAAGTAACAACGTTAACAATACAATAATTAAAGCAAAATAAGCTTGTGAAAGCTTACAATCTACAATGAGGTGGGGGAGATACAAAGTACAGGTGTGTATATACAATGGTGCATTTACAATGATGGTCCAGCCATCTTGAGGGAGTGAGGGATGGATGGAGATAGTGAATGGGCTACACATACACACACATAGAATGACTTTGATTAGTGAATGTGATAGGCCGCTCTGAACAAATGTGTTTTGAGGGAGCGCCTGAAACCATGCAAATTCTGGATAGTCCTAATTTCTTGGGGTAGAGCATTCCAGAGGATTGGCGGAGCGCAGGAGAAGTCTTGGAGTCGGGAGTGGGAGGTACGGATTAGTGCAGAGATTAGTCGAAAGTCGTTTGCAGAGCGCAGTAGTCGGTTAGGCCGATAGATAGAAATGAGGGAGGAGATGTAGGGGGGTGCTGCACTGTGGAGAGCTTTGTGGGTGAGAACCAGTACTTTGAATTGGATCCTATAATGAATGGGCAGCCAGTGTAAGGACTGGTGAAGAACAGACGCGTCCAAGTACCGATTAGCCAAATGGCTGCTGCATTAAGGATGGACTGGAGAGGGGATAGTCGAGTAATGGGGAGGCCAAGTAATAGAGCGTTGCAGTAGTCCAGGCGGGAGTGGATCAATGCTACAGTGAGGGTTTTTGTTGTTTCCATGGTGAGAAAAGGGCGGATTCTAGAGATGTTCTTTAGGTGTAGGCGGCAAGAGCGGGCAAGAGATTGTATATGGGAGGTGAAGGAGAGATTGGTGTCAAACATAACACCCAGACAGCGAGCCTGCTGCCGGGGTGTTATTATGGTGCCGCCCACTGAGAGGGAAATGGGACGAAGAGTCCAGAAAAAGATGTTTGTCCTCCCTCGCCCCTCACCTCCCATTGTGTTTGACCCGCTGCTTTCCCCCACCACTTTCGTCGCCCCTTCCCTCGAACCCCTTCATCGCCCTCCCAAAGTCAATCCTCTTCGCTCCACACCCCCAAGTTCCCCCCTTCTTCACGCAAACGTCGTCCACATTAATTTTTTTTGTCTTGTAAAAATAAATGTGCCTTTTTTTTCACCCAACTGTTTGTTTTAATTGTGTCTTTCGCCGCCTACACACACAGCGCCGTACACACATTGCGTCGTACACTTTGTGATTTTGCCACCACATAGCTCCAGTACTGACACATGCTTCTTGTGTCAGTCCTGGATCTATGTTTTGTCAAAAACACAAATATATGACTTGTATTTTCACCACCAGTGTCTTCAGTCTAGAAATATTAGTAGACTGAATAGAGGATGTTGCTAAGTGCAAGGCATACCTATTCTCATCTTGCCAGGTATCATAAAGAGTGAATTGAGGATGCTATGTTTTGCCCATCAACATTTCATTCTTTGTGACACAAGGCCAGGGGATTGTAGATATACCTTGTAATTAACCACATCGTCTATTCAGTGTGTGGTGAATAAACTGAAGAGATGATGGAGAAAATACACGTCATATCTACAGTCCCCTGGCCTGGCATCATAACTATTTATCACACCTGGCCAGGTGACTATACCTATGAGTTGTCATCTGCAGCGTCGCTTCAGTCTGCATTATCTATTGCATGCAGACTGGAGAGATGCCTGTGGTTACTCATTTGTGTATTCACCTGCCCAGGTGTCATTAAATTCTGAAGTCAGGATGCTTTTATTTGGCATCCTCACTTCAGCATGACACCAGGCCAGGGGCTTGTAGAAGTTGTATACACTTTATCATCTCTCCAGTGTGCGTGCATACTGAAGCCACAGTGGAGACACTACAAAGAATATCTATACTCATATGGTCAGGTGTCAAAAAGAGTGAAGGATGCTAGTGTGGCGCCCCTGAGGTTCCAGTCGCCACAGAGGTATCACATCTCAGCCAGAGATGTGGTATTTCAACTCTCAAGTAAGGTGGAGACATTACACCTGGCTCTGGCAACACTGCATCCATCACACACACACTAGTTGAGTTGCTATGCCTCAGCTAGCAAAGGGTGTAGATGGTGGGTGGAGTTTGTGGGTCAGAGCAGGAGTTAGAGGGAAGTTAGAGGAGAGTTCCCCCTTGGGGGAGGAAGAGAGCAGACGTGTTGAAGACAGCTCTCCCGTAGGGGAGAGGAGAAGGAGAGAGGATCGTGGAGCAGGCTCCAGTCCTAAGGAGCTGCTCATAGAAAGAAAGAAGAGAGGTTCCCTAGAAGGGACAAGGGATTCTTAGAGAGAGACATGGCTGAGCTGAAAGCTACAGGTGACTCATTCCAGGACTGGCGGACGCCGGCTGGGAGAATCTAGGTCGCAGAAGGGATTCAGCCCTAGACTAGTGGAAGAACTTTATGATTCAGCTAGTGAACCGACTGCTGTGATAACTTTAGGGATCACAGTCACATCCGCAAGTATCTTCTCCGGGAAGGAATGCTATATAGGATCAAAGGAACGCAGAAATAAGACATTGTCCAACAGGATCCGCAGCTTCTAGACTGGTACACTGCTTAACGAAGGTGCTGGAAGGAAGGAGTAAGGAATCAGCACAGGGAGACGGCCAGAGAAGGCATATACTGACAGGGAGCTTTGGACTAGTGTTCTTCATCCACTTGGAAGTTGGCTGGACTCTTCACTTGAAGGACGTGGCACCAAGCGGGCATCTGTACGGCTAGCACTTGAACTGTGAGTAAAGCTTTGGAAACTGCAACTTGCTGATTGTTTCTCAGTTTCTTCCTGCATCACCTACTACACTCAGCTACATCTCCCAGCACCATTACCACCTTTACTACATCTACCTGCCCTGGGATCTCATAGCCTCACCTGTGGGAGGCTGTACCAACTCTGCTGCATCACACCATCTATCCTAGAGGACCTGCATCGCAGCGCTGGTCACCATTGACAAGATACCACAGGTAGCGTTATGAATATCTTACTACAAACTCTATCATCCCCTGTAAAAATTCCCTCTTTTATTGGAAGCCCAGGGCCACGGACCGGGTCACCGCCGCTGTGACACATCCCTTCAATACACCGGCCCAGTACTGAGTATCCCACTGCCCTGGTGGGCGATCCACTAGTGCATCCGAAAACCACTATTTGTAACATCAGGCCAGGTGTATAATATTTGTTGTATCTCCACCGTAACTGCAGATATCTCCACCGGCGCTGCAATATGTTTGAACACAGACTGGAGAGATAATGAAGGTCATACAACTTTTCTCTGTAGACTCACCTGGTAGGAGTCCTATTAAAGTCATGATGCAGAAAACACAGCATCCTGACTTCTCTGGGACACCTGGGCAGGTGATTATTGTATTGGAGTGTATAAAAACAGAGTGCACTCAGTACAGGTATCAAAACAGGTTTTTTATTAACATAAACACAAGAAAATTTTATTACACCATTTGATCTTGCCATTCCACACATCCCACATCAGATAGAAAGTAGGCCGCAAATTGGTCCCTCATTTGGCCAACTTCAACAGATGACCTGAGAGGGTGCTGAGTGAATTCAGGCAATGGGTTGACAGGTGGTTCATCGAGTTCAAAGGTTGGGTGGTCTTTAGCCATCACAAAATTGTGAAGAACCACACAGGCTTTCACCACCTCATCCACAGTTTCAAGTTTCAGATTAATGGCTGTGCCTAGAATGCGCCATCTGGACACAAGAATCCCAAAGGCACACTCTACAGTTCTTCTAGCCCTGGTCAGTCTGTAATTAAAGATTTTTTTGTGTGGTCCAAGTCCGGCTAGAGTACGGTTTCAACAGGTTTGTGCACATTTGAAAGGCCTTATCACCAACCATTACAAATGGCAGTGGCGGACCTTCAGTGTGGGGAAGAGGCCGTGGCAAGGGGAAATTAAAATGGTTGCCATACAACCTACGGCCCATGTCCGAGTTCTTAAAGGTCTGGGAGTCATTGCCCTGGCCAAATGCCCCAATGTCCACCGCAATAAACCGGCAGTCTGCATCCGCAATGCCGATGAGTACCGTAGAAAAGTACTTTTTATAATTAAAGTACTCAGAGCCACTTCTTGGGGGTTTTGTTATCCGGATGTGTTTCCCATGCACCGCTCCCAAACAGCTGGAGAAATTGCAGACTGTCCAGAATTTTTCTGCAATATCAATCCACTTTTCCGCGGTGGGCAGGGGCATAAATTCCGGACATAGACCGTCCCACAAAGCCCGGCAGGTGTCCGCTACTATTCCAGACAAGGTGGAGATTCCAAGGCGGTACTGAAAGTGTAGTGAAGAGAGGGTCTCGCCAGAAGCCAGGAATCTGCAAAACAGATGAAAAAAAATTGTAATTGTCTAGGCTTTGGCAAAACACTGACATGAAAAATCAAACAGTACATGGCAGAACTATCATTCTGCAGGCTTTTAGTAAATGGCAGAACAAAAACAATGCACGCATTGTTTTAATATTATGTACCGTAATGTGACGAGGAGCAGTTCCTCAGGAGGAATCGCACGACGGAGCTGTGTGTCCTGTCTCCGGATGGCTCCTTCAACACGAGCAAGCAAATCCCTGAAGCTTTCTTGGGACATCCATGTATAGTTAGAAAATGTTGCCGGGTCCGCATGGAGCTCGCTGAAGAGGGTGTGGTACGCTCCACGGCTCTCCCGGACTTCAATAATAGGATGTCCCCAAAAACGCCGCCGCTGCCGTCTTCACTCTCTCTCTCCCTCCCTTTGTTGCTGGCCAGCAAAAGCAAAAGCCAGAAACAGCGCGATGTCCATATCCAAGTTTATGCGAAAAGTCTCCCAACGCAGATCCATGGTGACACAGGAAACACCAGCAAAATCTGAAGAATTCAGCTGAACAGGGTCTACTTAAAGAAGTCCCATGACAATCGCCCACTCGTGTCCCTTTGGTGGAGTCTGTTTCAAGGATTTTCCTCTTGTGCAATGTGTGACTCATGCACCTAAAAAACGCAAACGCATGAAAAACGCTAGATAAACTCATGTAAATGCTACGTTTTTTGTCGTTATGCATACATTGATGCGTTAAAAAAACATGCTCTTGCAAGCGCTTGTATGCGTTTTTGCACACGTTTTCAGTAGCGCACGATGCGCTGCGCTAAAAGACCAAATGTGAAATTAGCCTTAGTGATGGGCAAAGCCCTGGATGTTTGGGTCTGGCAGGTTTGGCCGAATAGTTGAAAAGAGTTTGGTGTGGGCACCAGAACAGTACCTGAACCTGGACCCCATTCACATGAGTGAGGGGCCTGAACATCTATTATTTGCCACGCTGTCATCTGCATTACAGTGAGACAAACACTGCCTCTGATTTGCGGTCAGAACGCTCCCACTCTGTCAGATGACAACATGAGTGTGAGCCAGCAGCTGTAACATGAGGTAACAAGTCACAGGCGTCGGATGATGGGACTACTGCTCCCATTGGCTTATGCCTGCTGTTGCTGATAAAAAGAACAGGTGCCGGCTGATGGGAGTATTCATGAGCCCTCGCCTGCGCTATAAATAAATAATGAAAGAAAAATGACCTAGTTTCCTTGTATTTTTGATAACCAGCTATGTAAAACTGACAGTTGTGGGCTGCAACTCCCAGCTATCAACTTTATCATGTCCGGTTGTCAAGAATAGAGAGGTCCTCGCGCTTTTTTAAAAAAAAATTAAATGAATAGTTAAAAAAACTGAGTGGGGTCCCCCTCATTTTTGATAAACAGCCAAGCAAAAACAAACAGCTGACAGCTGGTATTCTCAAGCTAGTAAAGGGGCCATGGATATTGGCTCCTCAAGCCTAAATGTAGCAGCCCGCAGCTGCCCCAAAAAAAGCACATCTATTAGATACGTCAATTCTGGCGCTTTGCACCGGCTCTTCCTACTTGTCCTGTGGCGGTGACAAGTGAAGTAATATTTGTGGGGTTGATAATGTGGTATAGGGTCAGGACGGTAGTCGCAGCCGAGGACACCGGGGCTCTGGTGTCCTGACCTCCATCTACAGACAAACCATCAGCTTCTACCGGCGTACCTGTTCGGGATGCTGGTCCACAGTCAGGGCTTCCACTGCGGTGCGACCCAGCTCCTGCACACTTGGTTCCAGTGCTCAGGGTTGAAATAACTGACACAGATACCGGTTCTGATGCTAAATCAACGATTTTACTTTCTTCTTCAATGGACTCGGGCACATCAGTTACATCACAGTCCACACAGCATTCCCCCTCCTCGTTCCCTTTCTTACTTTCTTCGCCCTCACATGCATTATGGGGTAATAGCACCTTAGGCGGTACCGCAGCTTCACTACTGTAGGACCTCAGTACATAGGGGATCCCGCTCATCTACTTCGCCTCAGACTTGCCAGCTCCAGACCTATTGAGGATCTGCCACATCATGAATATATGAATATTCTGCGCCCTGCACGACTCTTGGACCACATCTCCTTCTCTCTTTCTGCTGCTGCCTTGAACTGTCGCTTCTCTCGGGTGCTCCATCCTTATACAGCACCCATCTGACTGTGCCCAGGCTTCTCAGCTTTTCTCACAACGTTGTGTAGCTGCTATTGTGACCAGGGCACAGAGCCCTTGTGGACACTTCGGGCGTGCCGCCCTTTCTGAGCTGTTTCCTATCACCTACACTCACTTAACCCACAGCAGCTCCTGCTACAGTTAAACATGTTCTAACTTGTCTATAGCTATACCTAACAAGACCCACTAGTATACCTCCATCTAGTGGCCCTTTGCAATACTACACTTACCCAGTCTATGAACTCTATACTACCAGTGCCCTCCTCTAATGTTCCCAAAGGAAGCACTATCTTACCCTAAGCTATAAAGAACATATTACAATACAATGACATACAACTAGTGTTGAGCATTCCGATACCGCAAGTATCGGGTATCGGCCAATATTCGCTGTATCGGAATTCCGATACTTAGTTCCGATATTTTTCCTATATCGTATACCGGAATCGGAAGTTCCCATAATTCTTTGAGAGGCACTGTGATTTTAGTCAGCCAATGAGGACTCCTACGAAGTGTGGGCACATCCTGTACTGCTGCGGTCATCTTAACTAATGGCATGGCTGTGATTGGCTGCTGAAATGATGTCAGAATGCACTATAAAAGGCGCCGCCGCCATTTTAGCGTCACTGTGCTGTGAACTCAGTTAGGGACAGAACGCTGCTCTGCTGACTCTGAGGGACAGTTAGAGATTGCGATTTTGTGTACTGTGCTTTAGGCAGGCTAGTTTACCAACCGCTGTGTAAAGCTTCCTTTTGCCTTGCAGTGTTGTTTTAACAGCTCTCTGCAAGGTGTGTGTGTGAGAGTGCAGGTGACGCTGCAGTTTGCTCTGCATCCACCGCTGTTTGTAGGCATCTGCACGTGTCACTCACTGACTTTTTTTTATTTTATTTTGTGTAATTGGTGCAGCTCCATTCAATAGAAATTAACAGTGATCTATTAGTGTGACGCGCTTCCATCCGTATACAATACATTGGTTGCAAACACTATAGAAGTACAGAAAGGAGCCTTTCACAGATAGTGAACAGTTGTGTGCAGTGTTCACTGTAGTCTGTGAGCTTTTCATTTTTTGAGTGCAGATTACGCTCCAGTTAGTTCTTCAACCACTGCTGGTTGTAGTCTGCTGAGCGTGTGTCACTGCCTCATCCTTCACATTTTTCTCAAATTAGGCTGCCCATTATATTGAAAAAAATCTAATCTATTAGTGTGACGCGCTTCCATCCGTATACAATACATTGGTTGCAAACACTATAGAAGTACACAAGGGGCTTTCACAGCTACTGAACAGTTGTCTGCAGTGTTCACTGTAGTCTGTGAGCTTTTCATTTTGAGTGCAGATTACGCTCATTAGTTCTTCAACACTGCTGTTGTAGTCTGCTGACGTGTGTCACTGCCTCATCTTCACATTTTTCTCAAATTGGTGCTGCTCCATTATATTTGAAAAATCTAATCTATTAGTGTGACGCGCTTCCATCGTATACAATACATTGGTTGCAAACACTATAGAAGTACACAAAGGGGCCTTTCACAGCTACTGACCAGTTGTCTGCAGTGTTCACTGTAGTCTGTGAGCTTTTCATTTTTTGAGTGCAGATTACACTCCAGTTAGTTCTTCAACCACTGCTGGTTGTAGTCTGCTGAGCGTGTGTCACTGCCTCATCCTTCACATTTTTCTCAAATTGGTGCTGCTCCATTATATTTGAAAAAAATCTAATCTATTAGTGTGACGCGCTTCCATCCGTATACAATACATTGGTTGCAAACACTATAGAAGTACACAAAGGGGCCTTTCACAGCTACTGAACAGTTGTCTGCAGTGTTCACTGCAGTCTCTGAGGAATAACCACATTTAGGCCTTATAACTTTTCTGACTTTCTTTATCAATCTACCAAGATGAAGAAGGCAGGGAGTAAGGCACGTGGTCGTGGCCGTGGAGTTTCAGCAGGGAGAGGACGTGGGGATTCTGTGGCTGCTGCCGCACCCAGTGACACAGCATCCACCAGTTTTCCCCGTGAGCGTTCCTTTATGCGCACTTTTGTAGGAGCTTGGCGTACCCCCCTGCTGCGGGAAGAACAAATTGAAGCCGTTGTTGGTTGGATGGCAGCCAATGCATCGACTTCAATTGCTTCCACCTCCTCTCAGGACCACAGCACTGTTGAACAACCATCTGTCTCTTCACCGCCTGCCAAATTGCCCAGGCATTCAGAGAGCTCTGTAAAGGAGCCAGCTGAGTCTCTGCTTCTGTTCTCAGAATCTATTGGCTTGCAAACAGGGCCCAGCCAAGCAGCATTCTGGAATGTGAAGAAGAGGCAGTATGCAGTGATGCGCAACAGCTGTGTCTCTCTGAATGTGAAGAGGCGGGTGAGCCAGTGCCGATGGTCAGCACACCGCAGAACGCATCTGATGATGATGAGACTCAGGTGCCAGTTTCTGTTGAGCATGGTGCTGGCCAGACCACCCAACAGCAGCAGGTGTTGGAAGAGGGTAGTGGAGATGATGAGGTCCAAGACCCAACATGGCGTGAGGAACAGGAAGGTGGTGGTAGCAGCTCTGAGGAAGAGATTGCCCCAACGGTCCAAACAGTAGGGAGAGGTAGGCTGCAGACTCGGTTACCTGTAGCCTCCAGTTTGGCACCCGTTCGTAGCAGTTCTCTTCCAACAGCCAAAACGGCGCTCCCAGGACTTGCACTGCGTGGTCCTTTTTTGACACACTTGCAGATGATATTTGCTATGTCAAATGCAAGCTGTGTAATCAAAAAGTAAAAAGAGGTAAAAGTGTCAATAACCTTAATACCACAAATATGTGGAAACATGTGCGGTCAAAGCACGTGGTTCAGTTACAAAGACACACTGGAGATGTAGGCCAACCTACAGCAGCACCTACATCTTCAGCTCGTGTTGGAGCCTCTTACTCCAGCTCACACACAGCTGGTTCGGCTTCCTCACAGGATCGCCATGGAAGAACCTCTGTCACTGTTGTCCAGAGACACAGTGTTATTCCACCCACAGCTGCAAGTTCCCTGTCATCCTCACACTCCCAGGCCACAAAACAGCCATCGGTAGCACAGGCATGGGATAAAAGACGGCCATACTCGGCAAACCATCCACGAGCACAGGCTCTGAATGCTGGCATTGCAAAACTCCTGTCCCTTGAAATGCTGTCATTCAGGCTGGTGTAGACTGACAGTTTCCGTAACTTAATGGCATTGGCAGTCCCACAATACAATGTGCCCAGCCGATTTATTTCAGCAGGCAAGCCGTCCCTGGTCTGCAAAAGCATGTTGAGGGAAAAATTAAACATGCGCTACTAAACGCCGTCAGTAGCAAGGTCCACCTGACCACCGATGCGTGGACCAGTACCCATGGCCAGGGACGATACCTTTCCCTCACTGCCCATTGGGTCAATGTTGTGGAGCCGGGTACAGATCTTGCGAGTGGCGCTGTACGTGTTCTGCCAACTCCAAGGATTGCAGGAATCCAGTCTGTCCACATTGACTCCTCCTCCTACTCCAGTTCCTCAGAATCATCGCTGCAGGAGCCGTCACGGTCTACCTCCACATGGACCCGTGAACGCTTACCTGTTGCGACCGATATGAGCACAGCCGTGGCCAAACGTCAACAGGCCGTCCTGAAATTAATTCCCATGGGGAATCGAAGCCACACAGCGCAGGAGCTCTGGAATGCCATCAAGCAGGAGAGCGACGTGTGGTTTTTGCCAGCGAATCTCCAGCCAGGCTTGGTAGTGTGTGACAATGGCCGAAATCTGGTGGCAGCTCTGGGCCTTGGCAACCTCACTCACATACCATGTCTGGCACATGTGCTCAACTTGGTCGTGCAGAGTTTTTTGAGGGACTATCCGGATCTTGATGCACTGTTGCACAAGGTCCGCCTAGAGTGCGCTCACTTGCGACGTTCCAGCATGGCCAGATCGCGCATTGCAGCTCCGCAACACAGATTTCGCCTTCCTGAACATCGCATCATATGTGATGTACCCACCAGGTGGAATTCCACGTTACATATGTTGGAGCGGTTGTGTGAGCAGCAGCCAGCAGTAATGGAGTATCAGCTGCATCAGGCGCAATCAACTCGCAATTTGCGCCGTTCACACTTCACCACTACTGAGTGGGCCTCTATGAAGGACATCTGCCACGTTTTGCGTGCGTTTGATGAGTCAACGCGGATGGCGAGTGCAGATGATGCACTAGTCAGCCTGACTGTCCCCCTTATCTGCCTGCTTCAAAAAACACTGCAAGCACTAAGGGATGAGGTTTTGGAAGAGGTGGAGGATGAGGAGTCACAAATTCCATCACCTTCTGGACAGTCAGCGCAACGTGGTTCCTCACAAAGGGCTGGGCAGGGCTCACTTTGTGAGGAGGATGAGGAGGAGTCAATGGAGGAGGAAGACATCGCTCCAGAGGGAGGTACACAACGCTCTAGTCAGTATGTAGAGCGAGGGTGGGGTGATGCACAGCAGGCAGAGATGACGCCTCTTGCAGGGGACAACGTTTCTTGGCCAGTTGGGAGTCTGCAGCACATGGTTGATTTCATGCTGCAGTGCCTGAGAAACGACCGCCGCATCGCCCACATTCTCACCACGTCTGATTATTGGGTGTACACCCTCCTAGACCCTCGCTACCGGGACAACTTACAAAGCCTCATCACACCGTTGAACCGGGAGCGTAAAATGCGGGAGTACCAAGACACACTGGTGCAATCCATAATGTTCTCCATTCCAGCCCAGAGCACTGCTGCTGCTACTGCTTTACAAAGCAGCTCTGTGCGTCGAGGCAGTGGAGACAGCTCTGCAACAAGAGGGAGCACAAGCAGCGCCTCTGCACAGGGCAAGACCAGTATGTTCCAAATGTGGCGAAGTTTTGTGGCAGCGCCACAAATGTCTACACCATCTGAGACGGCTCCAGTCAGCAGGAGGCAACGTTTCCGTAAGATGGTGACAGACTACATGTCTTTCCCTCTCAGTGTACTCCCAGATGGCTCTTCCCCATTCAAGTTTTGGGTCTCTAAGCTGGATACATGGCCAGAGCTTAGCCAGTATGCATTGGAGGTGCTGGCTTGCCCTGCTGCCAGTGTATTATCGGAGCGCGTCTTTAGTGCTGCAGGTGGTGTACTAACAGACCGTCGCATGCGACTATCCTCCGATAATGTAGACCGGCTTACTTTTCTGAAAATGAACAAGGCATGGATCTCGCCAGAATTTGTCTGTCCGTTTTCAGATTAAATAACTGGTTCGCAACGTTATCCATGTCTCCTGTTATGTTCATCTTTCTACCACCTGAACTCTACTCCCTGGGCTACAACACTGCCAGTTGCTGCTCAGAAGTGTCGTGTCCACAGACCAATACACAAGCTATAGTGTTAGTGGGGTTCAGTAACGCCAGCTGTTCCCCTGCTGTGTGTCCGGCAAGAAGTCTCCTGTTCCCTACACATGCACAGAAAAACCCATGTGGAACATGCTCCAAATAGGGAAGAGCCGTCACCCTGATTGTTATGCTTAAAACAGGAAATTGTGAAGTTTTCCAGGCCTAGAATGATAAATTTTTATAACAAATATGGACAAATAATAATTTGTCATCACAGCGCATATCTGCACATGTCTATTAGAAATGGTAACAAAAACTAAAACATAGTGTTCACTTTTTGAAATTAATGCATAAAAGTACATTTCATACTTATCAATTAATGCTTTTTAAGGAACTTTATCTGTACCTGTAAGAAAATGCAGTCAATGGATGTACGAATCATAAAATCCTCATCATCATCATCACGAGTTTTATTTATGACAGACATTATAAAATACACATACTGATGCCAACTGTAACTTCACACACCATATATGAAATGGCCAGCATCTAAACCTGGTAATAATGTGCAATAATAAATTATTACATCTTGAAAGTGCATCATGCATACTGACAATAGGTAGTTATACCTGCAAGTGCTGTTGAAACAAGCACAACAGATATAAATTAATAATGGTATATAGGTATCACAGTGCATAGTTACTCATGGACAATGTCGATGTAATACTGTACCTCAATAAAGTCAGCGTCAACCATTATGCTTGTTAGTCTTGTAGATTGTTAAAGAGGGAACGGGCTTTTTTTGTTGGTCATAGGTGGAGTATTAGACAGTAAATGATTACTGCTGTCGTATTTTTGGCGTCCCTAGGGCACAATAACGCTGCGTAACGTCACATTTTATAGAGTCATCTAATTGACACACGCTACCCTACCCTACGCGTGACAGTAGGAAGGTAGTGTTGACGGATAAAGCCTTGCGCAACCAGACATGCTTTTACCCTCTTCAACACTGTACAAGCAAAAAATGCATGATTGCAGCCGCAGACTTTATTGACGTACAGTATAACATCGCCATTACCCATCAGAGGCTGTCCACTGTCTGATACAGACATAGAATATACCTTTGCTATCCGTAGCCTTTGTTTCACCTACACTTGCAGGCACACACTTACATTGTGACAATGCATAATGTTTTTTTAAATGGTTATTTCTTTATCGTACATTATTGCGTCATCACATTGATGAGTCCATGCTGGACATGTCATACATGCTGTACAAAGTAACGATTTTATTAACTTAAATAATTGAAATGTCTGTGACTGTCACATATAAATTGCAATGATGATGATGAGTGACTATTACAAAATCCATTGTCTTCACTATGTTATGGTTTAACATAGCGTTCCTTAAGCATTATTCATAAATACAAAAATGGACTTTTATTATTAAATTTACAACACTATATTTTGTAACAAATTTTTTGGGTGGTGTGTTGTTCCATTTCTTGTTGGCATGTGCATATATGCGTTTATATTTGCAGGGTCTTTAGTTTTATTCTTGAAGTTAGGAAACATGTGTATCTTCGTACCGTGTTAGCCAGTAGATAGAAAAATATTTAGACTTGAGAGTCCGCAGTGGTTGATACCTTTTAATGGATAACTGAAAAGATGGTAACAAATTGCAAGCTTTCGAGGCTACTCACGTCTCTTCATCAGGCAAAGACTAAAACAAAAAATGAAGCATCACATATTTCTATACACAACAGGACACAGGAATAGTGCAATAGGTAAGACAAGTAAGTCACGTGTAGCAGAACTGTCATTATGACAGAGGGATGAACATAAATATTGGAACAGTTCCTAGATAAGGATAGAAAGTTTTATTGCCCTCTGATTGGGGTCTGGTTTTGTGTTTTTATGCCCCTGGAAGGGCACAGACGCAGATTCCTTAATTGATATAGAATGACATAAATCCGTGTGATCTATTCATTCCATCACTAAGAGTGTCAAAGGTCATGATGAGCTTATATTCTGAAACCTTTGTATCTTTCTCATATTTGAAGTTATATTTTAATACCAGTAATTCCATATCCATCATGCTCTGACCGGGCATACAAAAGTGTTTTGCCACAGGTAAATCCATTATTTTTTCTCTTATTGTGTGGCGCTGATAATTCATCCTTGTTCTCATTTTTTGGCCGGTCTCCCCTCACTTGTCCCTCCTCACTTGTCTTACCTATTCCTGTGTCCTGTTGTGTGTAGAAATATGTGATTCTTCATTTTTTTGTTTTAGTCTTAGCCTGATGAAGAGACCTGAGTAGTCTCGAAAGCTTGGAATTTGTTACCATCTTTTCAGTTAGCCATTAAACGGTATCAACCACTGAGGACTCTCAAGTCTAAATATTTTTCTATTCTTGGAATTGAAATTCATCATTTTATTGTCCTAGTAAAACTTCATTTATTCTTGTTTGAAGTACATACATTTGCAATGGCCACGTAACAAGGCAATAACTCAATATTTTATGCCTACACCCTCCTTGACCCTGGGCTTCAACACCGCCAGTTGCTGCCCAGAAGTGTTAGATGCACAGATGAAAACAATCGATGATGTGTTTGTGGGGTTCAGTAACGCCTGCTGTTCCCCTGCTGTGTGTCTGGCAAAAATTACTGCTGCTAACTACAACTTCAACTTCAAACATCTCATACAAGGCCTCTGCCTACACCCTCCTTGACCCTGGGCTTCAACACCGCCAGTTGCTGCTCAGAAGTGTTAAATGCACAGATGAAAACAATTGATGATGTGTTTGTGGGGTTCAGTAACGCCTGCTGTTCCCCTGCTGTGTGTCTGGCAAAAATTACTGCTGCTAACTACAACTTCAACTTCAAACATCTCATACTAGGCCTCTGCCTACACCCTCCTTGACCCTGGGCTTCAACACCGCCAGTTGCTGCTCAGAAGTGTTAGATGCACAGATGAAAACAATCGATGATGTGTTTGTGGGGTTCAGTAACGCCTGCTGTTCCCCTGCTGTGTGTCTGGCAAAAATTACTGCTGCTAACTACAACTTCAACTTCAAACATCTCATACAAGGCCTCTGCCTACACCCTCCTTGACCCTGGGCTTCAACACCACCAGTTGCTTCTCAGAAGTGTTAGATGCACAGATGAAAACAATCGATGATGTGTTTGTGGGGTTCAGTAACGCCTGCTGTTCCCCTGCTGTGTGTCTGGCAAAAATTACTGCTGCTAACTACAACTTCAACTTCAAACATCTCATACTAGGCCTCTGCCTACACCCTCCTTGACCCTGGGCTTCAACACCGCCAGTTGCTGCTCAGAAGTGTTAGATGCACAGATGAAAACAATCGCTGATGTGTTTGTGGGGTTCAGTAACGCCTGCTGTTCCCCTGCTGTGTGTCTGGCAAAAATTACTGCTAGCTACCTACACATGGTGAAAAAAGCATGACATGTCAAAGTGTCTAGTGCTACACATAGATATGAGGCTGCACCCTGATTTCTAAGCTGTAAACATTTGAAACGTCAGCTTTAAAACCATAAAATGATTAGTCTTTGTCACAAATCTGTAACAAAATAATTGTGACATATTATTTCAGATATGCACATGTCGAAAACAAATGCTAACACAAAAGCCTACTTATGCTATAGGATACTGATGGTCAACCTTGTCACTCCATAGCTTCGACAAATCCAACTCACATCATGACTCAAATGCTGCAATGTTGGAAGTGCATAATGTGGGTTGAACTTTGACAACAGCTGCAGTGCGAAGGTTAGACTTCAGTGTTCTTGGCTTTTAAATAAAAGCATACAAGTAAATATAATAATCCAATGTTGATTAAGGGACGTGATGTACACCTGTAATATTGTGCAAACAATGCATGTAGGAATAGTCCTCTTCAACATTACTTATATTTGTGTCATTTTAAAAAATACATATTTAATTAGAAAGTTAACAGCCCATATCATAAAGGTCCTTCATGTAAACATGATAATCGCTAACAAAAATCATGCATTACCTTGTTAAAGTCAATACTGTATAGTCACAATAGCAAAATATATACCTGTAAGTGGTGCTGAAAGAACGACAACTGATAGAATAGGTGAATGATATCTATTTATCAGACTGAATAGCGACACCTGTATAATGTCGATATAATACTGTACCTTAACAAAACAGCTGTGTCACACCTCACACTCGTTTTTCTTGTAGCTTGTTATGTAATAGGGCACATGCGTGTATGTTTCATCATAGGTGCATGTTTACTGAGTAAAGCAGTCATGACAACGCCTTTGTGTTGTCAGTACGCTTGCGATGATGAACGATGCGCACCGTGAATGTTAGTCTGCGTCATAAGACGCACAGACGCTCCAATACCCAACGCGTCACAGCAGGAAGCCAGTCTGTGCGTCCAAACAAAGGCGCAACCATACATGCACGTAACCTTTTATAAAGCTATATAAAAAAAAGGATGTAGTAGTAACGCACACTTTATTGAGGTACAGTATTACATCGCCATTCAACATCTGTGGCTATGCAGTCTCATCTATATATACCTTATGTATCCGTTGTCATGCTTGCAAGTCCACAGTCAGGCATAAATAGCTGTTTTGACTATGCACTGTGCACTTTTTAAAGTTTTTGTTTGTTAATATAAATGATTGGCACATATTATCAGTATTACATGATGGAAATTTTAGATATTTTTAACAACTTTTTAGTGATATTATTCACCAAATGTAAACTTTTATGAATGTCAAAGATAACTTGTAATGCTGATTATGTTTTTAAGTCAGCCATTCATTGTCTACACAATAGAAATGGTGTACATACTGTTACTTAGCCATCATTAATGGATTCTGATATGTACTTGTATGCTTTTATTTTAAACCGTATAGCAGATTATTTAAACCTATTTTAATTGTGGTTTGCATTGCTTTTCAACATGTTAATGTATGCGTTTATGTTTGTAAATGATTAATTTACATATATTTTTTTAAGTAAAATCATCATCTTATGGTACTAAAGGTTATATTTCTCTTG
>JARQOD010008109.1:0-36809 GCA_033576555.1 Oophaga sylvatica
GGAAAATTAAAAAAAAAAAAAAATTTGCTAAAAAAAATCATCGGGGCCCGCCATTTAAAGAAGGAATCTCTCCGTTCTGTCGTCGCATCTCTAGAAAGAAGGAATACCTGGCGTCAATCGCCATCAAGGACGGAATCTGCACGTCCCGATTTCCAGTGGCCATCAAAGTTTTCTGCGTTTTTTTGCAGTCGGAGAGGATCTTTCAATTTGCCGCTTTGCCCTTCGGATCGCAACCGTCCCCAGAGTGTTCACAAGGTCATGGCGGCCCGCCAAGTCAATTTTACACTTGAGGGTGGTGGTCCCCCTACCTAGACTACTATTCATCAAAGGACCAATCTTTCCGGACTGTGCAGAGAGTGTCGAAATCACTATCGACACCCTCTCCTCGCCTAGGTTGGTTAGTCAAATTGGAAAGTCCTCTCCCATTCCTTCTCAAAGGATCCTTTTTTTGGGAATGATTTCTAGAAACTTGCCAAGGGTTAGTGTCTCTCCCTCCAGAGAAGATGTTCTCTGAGGTGGGGAGTCTCCTGTTGCTCTAGCCCACTCTCGCTCTCTGCGGTCGCCATGCAGTCCGGGAAAAATGGTAGCCTCCTCGAGGCAGTACCGTTCGCTTTTTCCATTTCCGACTCTATAAGGAGTTAATATCATCTGGGACAGGAACCCACGTCCTTAAGTCTCCGTTTTTCGTCCTTCTCCCAGAGTAGACCTCCCTAAAATGGGGGGCAATTTTCATCTTGAATCAAGGGAATCTTTTTGCCCGCCATTGGTTGGTGGGACCACCGTGCCAGTCTCTCGGATGGGGAGTGGTTTTCCTTCACCACATGGCTCAGGGCCGCTGGCCCCTTCAGGACCGCTCCCGAGAACATCCTGGAGATCAGAGCTATCAAAATACTCTTTTGCATTTTCCAGCATTTCTGGGGTGTCCCATCCGGATCCAGTCGACAATGCCAGGCTGGGCGTTAAAAACCAGGTGCTCGAGGTATCAATATCCTGGCGGGGGAGAGGAAAAACGCTCCCCATTCCGTAGTTCATATTCGGGAGTGGCCATTGGGAGGCCGACTTTTCTCGTCGCCAAGGCTTAGATTTGGAAGAAGGGCCCTTCACTCGGAAATGTTTTCAAAGTTTGCCAGCGTTGGGGTAGGCCGGATGTGGATCTCATGGATCCAGGCTTGAATCCAAATTCGACTTTCTAAGTCATCTCGCGATTCCACTGCCATCAATGGGCACTAGTCCTCCCTTGGAGTCAATTTAGTTTTCCTTACTTCTTCCTTTAAACAACTTTTTATTTTTAATTGAAAAAGGGAGGTAGGAAGGGGAGGTAAAGGAAAGAGGGGTAATGGGGAAAGGGGGAGAATTACGTTAAATAAAATATTAAAGGGTAACAAAGTAATTAAATTATTATAATAAACTTAACATAATAAAAAACAAAACTATAACTTGTTCAATACATATGGAATAACAGGTAAATTTTAAGGCAGGGCATAAACCATTATTATAATTTTTAACAAAGGAGATTTAAGTTTCAAAATATATCATGCCATGGTTTCCATCTTTTTGGTAAGTAAAAAATAATTATTGGCTATTGCATGGCTTTTCCTGCATCGTGAAGAGGATTCTATCTAAAATATCAGATATTTCGGGATGATTTTTTTTCTTTTTTTTTTTTTTTTTTTTTTTTTTTTTTTTTTTTTTTTTTTTTTTTTTTTTTTTTTTTTTTTAATAATTAAATATTTCCCCAAAGTTTTAATTCGGGACATTCCCAGAACAAATGTACTAAATAAACCCTTTAAATTTGCAATTCCTCCAACATTAGGGGAAGGTCCGGAAAAATTTTTGTAATTTAACAGGCGTATAATACCACCTTGATATTATTTTATAAAAAAGGGTTCGTGCATTGATGCCAAATTTTGGAAGAATAGGTCAAACTTAATGCCCTTTGCCCATGATCCTGGGTTATTGATATATTAAGGTCCTCCTCCATTTTTTTCCAAAAACGTATCCCTAATAACCAATCTTATTCAAAAAAATTATAAATATTTTTAGATTTCCAAAGCAGTTTTATCTGGATTGAATTTAAAGAGGGGTAAATTCAGTAACAAAGGATTTTTTCCTCAAAAATTTTGAATAAATTTTTTTGAGTATATAAACATGCTCAAATCTTGATAAAAATTTTCTTTGTTTTCCAGATCCTCATTTGACACAAATTCTTTACATTATACACATCACTTACCAACTCCAATTTGCTTCAGTCCAAGACATTGGAATTTCCTTACCCAAAATGGTAAAAATAACTTTATAGGAATTTTTTTAATTTGTCGTATCTATTAGATTTTTTTTTTGAATTTGAGGTTTGCAACATATTTCCAAGCAGATAATTGTAGCTTTAATTGTTTGGGGTTGGTTTAATGGAAAGAAGGGGATATTTTAAATTAAACGGGGGATTTTTTATTGTAAAATTTTTCTATTTTGTCCAAATTGGGGGTTATCAGATTTCAAACCAACAATTGATTGTCTAATTAAGTTAACAAAATAGTAATTTTAATTAGGAAGAAAAGCCTCCATTAAATTTATTTTTAGAAAATTTATTGAATGCTATCTTGCCCTTTTTTTTATTCCATATTAAATGTTTACTACTGTTTTTCATTTTTTTTTTGATTTTTTTAGGGGAATATTAGTGGAATAGCCTAAAAACTATAAAATTTTCGGAAGGGAAAAATTTAATAATGTGTTCTTCCGACCAATGAATTTCCTGCCTGCAAAAATTTGTTCACTTTGAAGATCTTTGTTTTATTTTGAAGATTAAATTTATGTTTTAGGAAAATCTCAAAAATAAAATACCTAAATATTTTATTGAGTCCTCCCATTGAAAATTGGTTATTCTTTATTAAAGAATGTGTCAACTTCCACAAAAAAAAATCCAATATTTTGATTTTTTTTTATTTTGTAAAAGGACACATTGAAAAATATCCATATAAGAGAGTATTTTTTTCAAACAACTGGGTCAGACAAACTCAAAAATAAATCGTCTGCGAATAATGGATTTTTAAATTGGGGTACCATTTCTATGCCTTTTATTGGTTGTTCGATTTAAATTCAGCAAAATGGGTTCCATGATTATTGCGAAAATATGGGGGAGAGAGGGCATCCCTGAGCGTCCCATTCGTAATCTGAATTTGCTTGAAATTTGGTTGTTCCCAGGACTTAGCGAAGGAGAAGCATAGGGCCATAATTGTGTTGATAATTGTCTGATTAAAGCCAAATTTTTTGTAATGTTAAATTAAGTAGTCCCAGTTGACCCTGTCAAAAGCCTTTTCTGCATCCAAGGCCAATGCCAAAGCGGGTTTCTTTTCATTTAATATGATTTACAAATCCAAAATTTTCTTGTTCCGTCGTTCGTTGACGTCCCTCAAAAAATCCTAATTGGTCTTTGTGTATTAATTTTGGGAGAATTTTTTTAATTTAATGGGATAATTTTTGAATAAATCTTGATTCCGTATTTTTAATGAAAGGGTCTGTATTTTGTAGTCCAGATCACCTATGGTTTCAGATTTAATGAAATAGTTGCCCTTAACATTTCTGGGGGAAATTTACCTTGAAGCGAGGCTTCATTAAAAAAAGTTTTATTAAAAAGGGGGTCAAATATGGGCAAAAGTTTGAAAATTTCTTTGAATATCTTAGGCCTGGTGATTCTTTTGTTTCAGACTTTTATACTCAAAGATTTTTTTTTAATAAAGGGAGATCAAAGTAATTATTTGTTTCGTAGTTTGGGCAATTTAACACGGCAAGAAATTTATAGAATGTTTATAGGTTGTGGGATATCCTTGTTAGATTTAAGGTTATTAACGTGGAATAATAATCAGCAAAAAATATTTGCAATTCTTTAGGTGTTCTGTTACTTTTTATTTGTTTGTACGATTTATTCTTTTTTCTTACTCGTGGATTTAAATTTTTGGGCCATAATTTTAGTTGGCTTATTATATGATGCGTAATAATTGCTTTCATGATTCTACAAATTTTCGTATCCTAAAAAGAACCGACCTGATTCCGCCTTATTTTTAAGGTCCAAATGGAGTCTGGAGAAGGTGTGGTTAAATTTTTTTGAAGATTTCTTTTTTTTTTGCTCGATTGAATTTGGCTTTTTTTCTTTACTCTCTTCCCTTTTCAAGCTCCATAAATTTTCTGTCCCTTTTATTACCGCTTTATGTGCGTTCCATAGGGTAAAAGGGAATTATTTTCCTTATCGTTTCTAAGAGTAATTTTATTGCAGATTCAACTTTATCTTTAAGGTCTGGAATATGTAATAAGCCGGAATTGATTTCATATATAATTAGATTCCAAATGTTACCAATAACAAATTCACAGGAATTGGAGAATGATCTAAAACGATTTGGAAGAATTTCCATTTTCTTAAATTTCGAAATTGTAAACGAATCGGTAAGAATAAGATCTATTCTCGAAAATGCTTATGGGATCGGAAAATGAGATACTCTATGAGGATGTATTAAGCACCTAAAATCTAGGTTCCATGATCCCTCAGCCAATTTTTAAGAACGGAGTGAGGATCGGTAGGTGGGTTGAGTCTAAGAGCCATCTGGGACTTATTAAAGTCTCCAATGAGGATAATTTTTCCCTTTTTTACTTCTTGAATTTTTTCATCAAGAGTATTAAAAAAACATCTTTGTCCATTATTGGTGCATAAATATTAACCATGTTATTAATTGCTTCAATTCGAAAATTAAAAATTTTAAATATCTTCCCTTGTTGATCATCAATTCCTCAAGGATTTCGAACGAAAGTGTATTTTTAATAAGGGTAATAACCCCCTTTTTTTTTTTGAGAAGGGAGTAAAAAATATTTGGAAAATTTTTATTTTCAAATTTTGGATGTCCTTTTTTTGCAAATTTTCTTCTTGTAGGCAGATTAAATTTTGCCCTGATTTTTTATTTTTTCCCACTGCATGCCTTTTTAATGGATTGTTTAATCCCCTAACATTTAAGGTAAAATTTTCCATACTATAAAATTAAAAAAGAAATACAACAATAATAACAATAACCTAGAGAAATCCAATATTTCTTGGAATATTCTTAAATGGGAAAGTTGTGGATAAGCTATGAAAACCCTTTGCTTTTTATAAAGCCATACTTAACTTTCAGTAACCATTTTCATCCCGGAGTATTTCTCTTCCTCCAAATAAAAGAAAATTTTTAGGATTTTGAGGGGGAAAAAAAAGGTTATTATTCTCCTCTGTGATTTTAAGAGAGTTTCACAGGAAAACCCCATCGAAAAAACAATTCCTTTTTACGGAGTTGCATGTGCTTCCCAAAGGCCTTCCCATTTGGACGTCTCTTAGATAAGTCCGAAAAACTTTAATGTGACGACGGATGTGGGAGATGTTTTTTTATTTTAATAAATTTAAAAATTTTTCCTTTGTAGTGTAAAAATGGAACCTCAGAAATTTGTCTTTTGGGGTTTCCGCTGGGATAAATTGGAGTGGAAGCCTTGAATTTGTTATTATAATTCCATCTCTGGAATTTAGGCAAAGCTTGCTCAGAATCGAATAAAATATAATTCTGAAATGCTTGAGAAATTTTTTTTGAAACACCTTAAGCTTAATGTTTTTCCTTTCTTCGATCTTCAATATCCGCGATTTTACTTCGCAGATATGAATTTCTTTTTTACATCATCCGGACTTTTTTTGTACTAAATTTGTATTTTTTCAAGAATTCTAATTTTTCTTCGTTCTTATCTATTCTTGTACTAATTTAGTTATTTTACTTTGGAGCGAATCAATTTTTATATTTAAATTTCACTAAAATTTTTTTGAGCAAAAATCATGTCCCTAAGGATATTTCTGTGGACACTTTTATTAGTGCTCCTAATCATCTGATTGTTGGTTTTAGTAGGTTCTAAGCGTGGTCTAGCTTTTTGGGATTTGTTTGGAGAGGTTTCATAAAATCCTCATCGATTCAGACAAAACCGCCGCTCCTCCGTTTTTCCTTTTTGGCTTTTTATTTACAGTTGAGGCGAGTTTGTCTCCATTTTCAGTTATTTTAATGATGCTTAATTCTTTAATCATTTGAGTAGTGGTTTCCTCTCTACTACCCTTTTTAGCTTAGTTTAATATTTGAAGTTTGGGTAGGGGAAGGACTAAATAAGAAATTTCATCAAAAACCCCTTTTGTTTCAGTTTGGAACCGATTTTTTTGTGATTTATCTCTTGGGGCTGTGCCCTCAAATTTTTGATACTTGTCAAAATAACAATTAAAACAAACCCCAAAGAGATAATAAATATCCCCAAAAAAAATATAAAAACAACCTATATAAAGCAAAAAGTAAAGCTACAGTTTTTATTAAGCTATAATGCTTTCCTCCTCTGTGAGTGCCTTGATTGAAGAAAAGTCTGCTTTCAATTTTCGCGGACTCAGCCAACAGTCATTCAGGTGATTTGTCCGACTGTAAAGGTCTTTGGATAAGTTTCCAAAGGCCCCCCCGGTTGGAGGGGACCCTTATCCGAGTAATTAAAAGACCATCAGATACTCTGGGACCTTTTTCCCCTATTCAATTGTTCCACAATATTGCAGGATATGAAATAAGTTCCAAATATAATCAATCAATATGGGATTTTTTTATAAGTTTCAAAGGTTTTTTATATCCAAGATGTAAAATTAACTAGACCGCTGTTCTTAGAACCGCTAGAAGCGGACTAGCTGAAGTTCAGCTGTAACAAAGAGCCAGGAAATCTTTCTTTCGTTCAAATATTTTCTTTTTTCTTATTAGGGGGATTCTATTTAAATTTCCGAAGATCTTCAATATCCACAAAGGCAAAGATATAAATCCACCGTTTTTAAATCCCCAGTGCAGCAAGAACTCAGCCGGCCCTGCCCGCCGATCAAAAGTGGGAAGCCTTAATACTGCTTCTAAATTATCATTACAACGTCTTTCTTTTAAAGCCGCTGTATAATGGTTTTAAGTGTTTTACTATCTAGGGAACCGAGGAGCTTTCAGCACCTTTCCAAACAGAACTTGTAAAGTTGTTATCGATTGCTGGAACTCTTGTCCCAAGCCTTTAGATAATCTCCCAATGTTCGCAGAGGCAAAGTTAATAAAACTCTGCTTTTTTATTCTTCCCAATAAGCAGAACTCAGCGGTCCCTCCATGACAAACCAGGGAACTTTAATGCCGCTTTGAGTAACACCCCAATGAGCAGCCGTTGTTCTTTATAGCCGCTGTGTAGTGGGACTCCCGTAACAAGCCGATGAGTTTCAACGCTACTCCAGATGTATATGTTTCACAATCCGATCGTTGGAGATTTCTTTCAGATATTCCGGGTCTCCAATGTCCACAGATGCAGAAAAATAAAACCGCCGCTCTTTTTGTCCACTGTGCAGCAAAACTCAGCCGAGCCTAATGCCAATCCAGGATTCTCCATGACCTGGGAGGGAGAAAAGTAGAACCTCCGCCCTATGTTGCGCTGTGTTCCGGACTCCTCCAAACCCCCCCGCTTTCTTCAAAAGTCTACAGTGTATCCAATTACTGGTTTGGAGAGAGAGTCTTTTTATAATTTGATGAATTTCTCTCAGCTGGAAACATGGCACTATGCAGACTGTTAGAAAGTGCAGCCGTTTTTAAAGCGCTTGTATGGGATCCATTCAAAACAAGAAGCCGATGAGTTCAGCCTACTCCCCGATGTAGTATGTTCACAATCCGATCGTTATGAGTCCTATTCGATATTTCGATGGCCCCTGTCCACAGATGCAGAAAATAATAAAAGCCTTTTTAAGTCCACTGTGAGCAAAACTCAGCCGAGCCTTCTGCCAATCAAAACGTGGGGAGCTCTATTACCGTTCCAAATGACTTCCGATAGAAAGCTCAAACCCGTTTTAAAGTCCTCTTCAAATTTTCCGGATGTCCCCATGACCTGGGAGGGAGAAAACAGCAACCTGCCGTTTCCTTTGTTGCCTGTGTTCCAGGCTTCTGCCAAACTCCCACTTTCTCCAAAGTCGCAGTGTTCAAAGAAGTTATTAAATTTCTTTATATCCAGAAAGATAATTAGTGGTTTAGTAGAGATGAGACCTTTTGTTTGATCTTATGAATCTCTCTCGCTGAAAACGGCAGCAGCAGGCTTTAGCTGTAAAAATGTGAGTCACCAGGGTCTGGCTTCAGCTAGCCGTTCCTCCAAAGGCCGACTTTGCTTTTTTTTGAAGCATTAAAATACTTCTTTTTGCTCCAGGAAATTTCCCGGACCGTAATCACCTTTTTATCCAAATTGGCTCAAAAAAGGTTTTAAAGTAAGCTTTAAGCAAAGGGTTTCAGGAGCTCGCACTCAGCGTTCACTCCTTGAGAAGAGGCCACGCCCCTCTACTTTTCCTCCTCTTCCGTTTTAAACCCCAGGGTGATTCGGAAAGATCAAAATGGAAGGCGTTCTTTCTCCTAGTCGCACGGACTGGCCTCGCGCCCGTGGTATGCGAGCTAGTAGTCTGCTGCAGACGTTCCTTGAAATTACCGAACGTGGATCTTCGTTTCCGGGCCCAATTACCATCACAATTCGAGAGCGCTGAATTTGACGTATGGAATTGAAGCTGGATCTTGGCCAGGCTGGTTTTTACAAGAGGTTATCTTACAATGGTCAATGCCAAAACCGGTTTCCATACGCTTTTACCATCGTGTGTGGAAAAATTCTTTTTCTGGTGTAAAGGAAAAGGGTCCCCCCTTTGTTTTTTTTTTCATCCCTTCCAATTTTCTGGAGTTCCTCCAGGCAGGGTGGATTCAGGGTTAGCACTTCCTCCCTCAAGGACAGTTTTCTGCCTTATCCGTCCTTTTTTTTCCCAAGCGGATCGCTTCCAAGTCTCAGGTCAGGATTTTATAAGGATGGCACATCTGTTCCACCTACAAGAGGCCCCCTGGACCCTTGGGATCTTAATCTGGTCCTCAGTGCCTTACAAGAATCTCCCTTCAACTTTGCCGGAAGCGCCCCTTATCCTTCTTTCCTGGAAGGTTGTCTTCCTGTTGCAATTACCTCTTCGGGGGTATCGGAATTGGCGCCTTGTCTTGTAAACCTCCGTTTTCATTTTCACCAGGGCAAGGTGTCCTCAGGATTTCTTTTTTTTTCTTGCCTAAAGTGTCTCGGTTTTCTTCAATGAGGAGAATTCCTCCCCTCCTTAGTCGGCGCCGATGCACCGTACTAAAAAAAAGCCCTTCACACCTTGGATTTGGTGAGGGCTCTCCGAAGGTACATTTCGAGGACTGCATCTTTCCGCAAATCGGCGCCCTGTTTGTGCTCCCGGTGGGAGAGACAAGGTTTTTGTTCCTGCTTCCAAAACCCAAGTTAGCCAGATGGATTCTTTAACATCCAAGAGGCGTACCGGTCAAGGGTCAGCCTATCCCGACTGGGATTAAGGCACCTTCCACTCGATTGCGGGGGCCTCTGGGCCTTGGCACCAGGCTTCGGCTAGAAAAGTGTGAAAATGCGAGTGGTCCAGGTCTGCACACTTTTGTCAAGATTCAAAATTCTGCTCAAGCCTCTTCAGTGGAAATTGGCGACAGATTCTGCAATCCGTTGCGCATCTGGAGTTGCTTTTGTTAAGCTGTTAAAAGGTTTTGCATTTGGTTCGAGGCTACATCTGTGTGATGTTTCTTCTCAAGGGACTGCTTTGGGCGTCCCCACGGTTTGTGTTCCCATGACATGGAGAAAAGGGGATTTTTGTGTTATCCCGAAAATCCTTTGCTCCGAGAGCTCATTGGGAGCACGCTCCCACCCTTGTCTACCAGACCTCAGCCCTCTGTTTGGTTTATGACATATGCAATTTGTTTTGCCCTACGCTTTGGAACCGAACTGGTTTAGGATTGAGCCAACAGAGGGTGTATATGAGGAGGAGGGTTAACTCTTTTGCTTATGTATTGCTTAGTGTCCTCTAGTGGCGCAGCATACACCCACTTTGTGTCTCCCAATGAGCGTCTCGGAGAAAAGGTTTTACGGTGAGTAACCCAAAAAAAACCCCTTTTTATTGTGTATAAAATCAGAACAAAAATATGTTCAAAGCAAAAGAAGCACTAACAGACAAACCATGGCGGGAAAACCAACGCGTTTGACCTAGGTCTTGATCATGGTATGGGGGACATAAACACTTTCACAAAAGTAACATACTTCCCATTCCAATCTGAAAAAATTGTGCGGTTCAATTGATTTAAAGTATCTGCATAAAAAAAGGAAAACACAATTGTCCATGACAAAAGAAAAAAAAATTAAAAACACTAAATATTCAAGAAAAGATGCGCCCCCCCCCAAAAAAAAAAAAAACATAGTTCAATATGGGAAAGTTGTTGGAATTTAAGGGAAAAAAAAATATTTTTTGTATATTTTTTTAATATTTAAAATCAACCTGTCTTAAATTTAATTCAGTCGGATTTCTTGTTTCTAAATGAACATCCAAAAGATTCTCAATTGAGAAGTTTCGTTTTGATAAACCACCTCTATGGGACGGTATCTTTCTCAAAGCAAAAATTTTAAACCGCTTCATCTGCTTGTAAACTTGGAAAATGTTTGGAAATCGCTGATGAGGAAAATACTTGAGTATTTGGCGCAGGGCGCCATCAGGGCATTACAGCCGTTACAGGTTGGGGCCTGGTACATGGGGGCCGAGACGTGGAGCCCGGTCGCGCGGCGCTGGGCCCCCCTACATTTTGTTCAATGTTCCGGCTTCGCCATGCTCTTCATAACCCGCCTGGGCCTCACCGTCCCGGGCCCTCCCCTTCCCTCCCAGGCCCTCCCCCCCCTGTGCACCAGCCAGCGCTGCCCTACATGAGTCACCGCGCTCTGCTCCACTTCCTCATTCCGCCGGGCAAGCAGCATGTGGTATGTGAATGTGTGTATGTTCGTGTGGGTAGGGCCGACAGTCCCCAAGGGGCCCCGCTCCCCGAAGGGCCCCGTCTCCAAGGGGCCCCCAGCTAGCGGCCCAACACCAGCCACTTGGGGGCCCTGTGAGGCGGGGGGGGCCCCCCCTGCCCCCAGGCCCCACTCCCCCCCCCCCCCTGCTTTGAATAACCGGCACTTTCCTCGTTGCTTGACAGAGGTTTCTCGTATGAGCTCGCGCAATCACGGTCCAGGCAAGCAGGGCAGGAAGCCGGAGCGCGCGGCCACAAGGGAGGTTGGGGGTGTTTTTTTTTTAATGTCTGAGTTCTGGTTGCGGTGTGGGCGATGAGGGCGTGTTATATGGGCAAAATATACTTGTGGGCCGTGCTGCTGCATATACAGTGGGCCGTGTCGGCAATATATAGTGGGCCGTGTGCGTGTAATATATATGTGGGCCCTGCTGCCCTGCCAATATACTTTGTGGGCCGTGCTGCGTGAAATATACTATGTGGGCCGTGCTGCGTGCTTATACTTGTGGGCCGTGCTAGTTTATGTGGCCCATGCAATATACTAGTGGCCGGCTATTAAATAGGGGCCCCGCCTAGACTATGGGGGCACGCTATGTACTATTGGCCCCGCATGTACTATGGGGCCCCGGGCTTTATTTTGTGGGCCTCGTTGTACTATGGGGCCGGCTTTTACTAGGGTGGGCCCGTTTGTACTTGGGGCCGCGCTAATACTTGTGGGCCGCGCTTGTATATGGGGCGGGGTATTACTGTGTGGGCCGCATGACTGGTGGGCCGCGAAAGAACTGTGTGGGCCGCGCTATGTACGGGGTTTGGGCCGCGCTAAGTTGTGTGGGCCGGCTATGTATGTGGGGCCCCTATTATGTGTGGGCCTGCGCTATTACGTGTGGGCCGTGTGTATACTTGGGGCCGCCTATATACGGGGGCCGTGCAATATACTTGTGTCCCGGGCCTATTACTGTATGGGCCGCTTAAAATACTTTGTGGGCCGTGCTATATACTGTGTGTGCGCCAATATACTGTTGTGCCACGCAAATACGGTGTGGCCGCGCAATATACGGTGTGCCCGCTATATACGATGGGCCGGTAATACTGTGTTGCCGGCTATATCCCGAGAATAGTGATGCACCCTTGGCGTAAAAAATAGAGGATGTAAATTTGGTAGTAATGAATGTATTTACAAGTGACTGCACCCAGAATGTGGTGCAGCCGGGTATAATAAGGTTTTTAACTCAGGATCAGTAAGTAATGTACGTTGGTCCTATATTTTGGGACAGAGCAACATTTATCTAATTTTGGGTTTAGACATTACACAAGAAATTTGAAACAAAACATTCAATGCATTGAAGTCCAGACTTTCGCTTTCATTTGGGGTATCCACATTAAAATTGGATGAAGGGTTTAGAGTTTCAGCTCCTAACATGTGCCACCCTTTTTTAAAGGGACAAAAAGTAATTGGACAAATGACTCCAAGGCTATTTCATGGACAGGTGGGGCAATCCCTTTGTTATGTTATTCTATTAAGCAGAGAAAGGGCCGGAGTTGAATTTGAGGTGGGGGGTTTTTGCATTTGGAAGGTTTTGCTGGAAGGAAAATCGGGTCAAGGAGCTCCCATGCGGTGAAACAAGCCATCCTTAAGTGCAAGAACAGAAAAAAAACCATCCAAGAAATTGCTACAACATTAAAGTGGCAAAATCCAATTTGGTACATCCGAGAAAGAAAGAAAGTGGTGAACCAAACAATCCAAAAAGACCCTGGGAGCCCACGGAAGCAACAGGGTGCTGTCGCCGCTTATTTCTTTGGTGAAAAGAACCCGTTCACAATCAACTAAGTCCAGAACACTCTAGTGAAGTAGGTTATCTGTCTCTAAGTAACAGTAAAGAGAAGACCATGAAAGTAAAACAAAGGGTTCAATCTAGATGCAAACCCATTCATCAATTACAAAAATAGACAGGCAAAGGTTAAATTTGCTGAAAACACCTCCAAAGCCAGCTCAGTTCGGAAAAGTATTCTATGGCAGAGGACAAAGATCAACCTGTACCAGAATGAGGGAAGCCAAAAGTTTGGAGAAGAAAGGGAACGGCACATGACCAAAGGCCACCACATCCTCTGTAAAACATGGGGAGGAAGTGATGGATGGGCATGCATGGCTTTCAATGGCATGGGTCACTTGTGTTTTTGATGAAAAATAAAAGCAGAAAGAGTATGTGAAATTCTGAATGTACCGGGAATACTTTCAGCCCCGATTCAGCCAATGCTGCAAACTTGATTGGACGGCGCTTCATTCCGAGGATAATGCCCCAAGCATACAGCCAAAGCTAAAAGGAGTTATGATGCAAAAAAGGGAACATTCTTCAATGGCCAAGTCAATCACCAATCTTAACCAATTGAGCTGCATTTACTTGTGAAATCCAGACTTAAAGGGGAAAGACCCAAAACAAGCAAGACCTGAAGGCTCGGCTGTAAAGGCCTGGCAAGCATTAAGAAGGGGAAACCCAGCGTTTGGTGATGTCATGGGTTCCAGACTTAAGGCAGGTTGCCTCCAAAGGATTGCCACAAAATATTGAAAAAAAAATATTTTTTTTTTTGGGTTATGTTTATTTTCCAATTATTTTGACCTCCTAAAATGTGGAGTGTTTGTAAAGAAATGTGTACAATTCCTCATTTCTAACACAATTTTTTTTAACCCTTCAATTGAACGTTAAAATCTGCACTTGAATTTGTTGTAGGGTTTATTTCAAATCCAATGTGGTGCATCAGAGCCAACTCGGAAAAATTGGTCACTGTCCAAATATTTCTGGCCCGACGTTGTACACAGTGACTGCACCAGCAAAAAGGGAGTGCAGCTTGGAATAATAAAGAATAACCAGGATAGTAATGTAATGTATGTACCAGTGACTGCCCAGCAGAATGGAGTGGCCCTTTGGGGTTTAAAAAAAGGATGTAACTCTGGTCAGTAATGTAATGTATTACCAGTGACGCCCAGCAAAAATAGTGAGGCGCTCGGAGTATATAAGGATGAAACTCTGGATCGTAATGTATGTACACACGATTGTACAGCAGTGCCTCATTCCGGAGCAGGCAGCGTGCGGTGTGCCGGGGCCTGTGGTGGGACCAGCTGGGAGTTGAAGACGGTGACTGTGGACGGCAGTGGATAGCGGGAAGGCCAGCACTGGCAGACCAAGAGGCGGCGGCAGCGAGCGAGCAGGGGAGTGACTGACTGTCTTCCTCCTCTTCAGTTCTTGTGTCTCCGTGCTCCGTCTCCAGTGGCGTTTGCGGGGTGCCAAAGACCCCATGACGGGGAGGGGGGAACGAATCTGGGGGTCTCATGGGGGGTACAATTACATTGACAAATAAGTGACAACCAAATAAAAGGTACTCTTTGCCACCTTGCTGGAGTAGGTTAGAGGTAGAGGGCACTGACACAGTATCATCTGGTCATTGTCGGAAGAGGATGCACAATAATGGTTAAAAAAGTTCCCAAAATGTTTAAATGGGTTACAGTAGAGAGGCCCTGCTATAGTCTACCTTGTCGTGGTGGCAGGCTTAAAAAATCTTTTGGTCAAAACAAAAGCAGATGGCTTTGTATGGGGATATGTGTTAATGTGTGATTAGTGAGGTGTGGTGAAGTTTTTCCAAGAAAGACGGAGGGTTTTTTGGGGGGTTTGCATGGTGAAGGAGGAGCTAGGGTGGAGGCGGAACTGGGGTGGAGCCTGGGCAGAGTCTCTAGGGGGGCCCCATACATTTTGCCAGTAGTGGGGCCCCGAAATTCGTAGTGGCAGCCCTGGCCAGAAGTAGGTGGTTGAAACACAGACATTGAGCTCTCAGTCTGGATGTGACCCCAGACACTGAGGAGTCTCCGGGAAACCACACGCTGGTAAATGCTGAGTATATGGTTGTGTTGACAGGCTGGTAGAGTCGGGCTCTGATAGTGAGGGAAACTATCTGTGTGTAGTGAGTAGCCGGACAGGCTCAGGATTTTGGTTTTGAGTTGGTTTTGTGTCACGCTGTCTAATGATATGTATACAATGTCAGTAAACTATTAATACAGGAACAACACTCTATACAACAACTAGTATAGCAACATCAGCATGTAAGTAAAGAATAGATTTTACCTGACACGATATCTGCTGAACTCAGGGTTAATCTTGAGGACTTGATGACTGAAACAGGAAAGAGGTGGACCGGGATCTAACCTGACCCTAAACTGGGGGTCTAACTAATCCCTCACCTTGGAGGTATGATAATGGTTCAGAGGTCCAAGTCTCCAACCTAACCCTGCTCCTATCAGACCCTGAACCTGTAATCAGTCCTAAAAGGATCCTGACTACCACCAAAGGGATATGGGCTGGATCTCAGCTAAATACACGATTAGACATATAAGACAGACAGGATAACACTCGCTTGCATACACACTCAAACACCAAAGGAACATAAATGGTCTGGGAAATAAACTCTAACCAAGTTGAGCTTTAGAACAACTAAGGAGCTCACAACTAAAGTCCTATACAGATTCATTCCTATCTGTGGTCTGCCATGAAGGTTTCACTGGCAACTCCCCAAGCAGACAACCAGGAATTTAAAGGAAACCAATCAACAAATAATCAATTGCAGCCGGGAGAAACTGCACCCAGTCCCAGCACCGAGCACAGACAGAATTAATCCCTAGCTGCCAAACACAAAGAAACAGCAGCTCAGCTGTGAGAAGTCAAAATGTGCAACCGCGGACATCTCGTGGCAATGCACACATGACAGTACCCCCCTTTACGAGGGGCCTCCGGACCCTCAGGGCCAGGCCTGCCGGGTGAGTTCTGTGGAAGGTCCGAACCAAACGATCTGCGTTAACATCAGACGCAGGGACCCACGTCCTCTCCTCTGGCCAATACCCCTTCCAATGCACCAAGTACTGAAGGGACCGGCGATTCAGACGTGAGTCAATGATTCTTGATACTTGAAATTCCAAGTTACCATTGACCACACTGGAGGAGGAGGTAGAGGTGACGGTATGACTGGTGCCACATACCTTTTAAGTAATGACTTGTGGAACACATTATGAATTTTAAACGTAGGAGGGAGGTCCAGACGAAATGCCACAGGATTAATTATGGAACTGATCCTGTACGGCCCGATGAATCTGGGGACCCAGTTTCCAGGAGGGAACTTTAAGTTTTATATTCCTGGTAGACAACCATACCAGATCGTTCACATTCAGATCTGGACCAGAAACTCTCCTCCTATCAGCCATACGTTTGTAACGGTTCCCATCGCACTCGATTATTCAATACACCTCTCCACACAGAAGCAAAGTGACGACGAGAAACGCTCCTCCTCAGGAACCCCAGAAGGGCCCCCCCATTGAAAGTACAAACTGGGGATGGAAACCATATGCCCCAAAAAACGGGACTTACCAGTGGACTCGCTCCGCCTGTTGTTAAGAGCGAACTCTGCCAGAGGCAAGAAAGAAGACCAGTCCTCTTGGTTCTCTGAGACAAAACACCGGAGATATGTCTCTAAGCTCTGATTCAGACGCTCTGTCTGACCAATTGGTCTGCGGATGAAAAAGCCGAGGAAAATGACAATTGCATCCCCCGACGTAAACAAAATGCCCTCCAAAATTTGGACACAAACTGAGACCCCTATCTGACACCACATCAGAGGCAACCCATAGAAGTCTAACGATCTCCCTAATGAACACCTGCGCCAGAGTTTTAGCATTAGGGAGTGCAGGAAGAGCAACGAAATGTGCCATCTTACTGAACCTGTCAACAACCACCAGTATGACAGTATTCCCTGACGACGGAGGAAGGTCCGTAATGAAGTCCATAGATAAATGAGTCCATGGACGCTCCGGAAGTTTCAAGGGTAAAAGGGTCCCAGACGGAGGGTATGAGGGTTTTATAGAGCGAGCACACACCCACATGACGCGACAAAAGTTATAACATCTTTATTAGCATTAGGCCACCAAAACCGGCGAGAAAGGAGATCTAAAGTAGCCTTACTCCCTGGATGTCCTGCTAGAGCAGAATTATTGATGTGCTCAATAACCTTTTTGTCTCAACAGATTTGGGACAAACAGTCTCCCTGGAGGTCCGCAGGGGCATCCCCCTGAGCCTCTAAACCTCCTCCTCAAGCTCAGAAATACAGCCGACACTACCACCCCTTCCTGAAGGATAGGACTCGGGTCATCCGTTTTCCCGGCCCCTGGGAAACTGCGAGACAAGGCATCAGCCTTTACATTCTTAGACCCGGGCGATAAGTGACGACAAAATTAAACCTGGTAAAAAACAATGACCATCGTGCTTGTCTGGAATTCAGACGCTTAGCGGATTCCAAATACAACAGGTTCTTGTGATCAGTAATAACGGTAACGGGTGGACTGCCCCCCTCCAAAAAAGTGGACGCCATTCTTCAAAAGCTAACTTAATGGCAAAGTTCCCTATTGCGATATCATAATTCCTTTCGGCGGACGACAATTTCTTAGAAAAGAAAGCGCACGGATGCCATTTACCAGGGGACGGACCCGGGGACAATATAGCACCCACCCCTACGTCAGACGCATCCACCTCCACAATGAACGGTGAGATGCATCTGGTTGGATAGAACGGGGGCCGAAGCAAAACATTTCTTCAAAGAGGAAAAGGCTTGGCAGCTTTGTCTGACCATTTAGAAAAATCCGTCCCTTTTCTTGTCATGTCAGTGAGGAGGTTTGACGACAGATGAGAAATTACAAATAAATTTCCGGTAGTAGTTAGCAAACCCCAAAAAACGCTGCAGAGCCTTAGATCCCCTGGTGATTCCCATTCAAGAACTGCTCTCACCTTTTCAGGGTCCATACGGAAACCGGAGGCTGACACCAAAAAACCCAAAAACTGAAGTTCCTGTACGGCAAATACACACTTCTCCAGTTTGGCGTATAGTTTATTGTCTCGCAAGATCTGCAACACCTGTCTCACATGCCCCTGATGAGACACAAGATCTGGCGAGTAAATTAAAATGTCGTCCAAATATACAACCAAAAAACAGCCCCACAAGGTGACGAAAATGTCATTAACAAAATGTTGGAATACTGCGGGTTTGCAGTAGTCAACCAAAAGGCAAGACTAGGTTCTCATAATGTCCCTCCGGCGTGTTAAACGCCGTTTTCCCACTCATCCCCCCTTTTATCCTAATCAGATTATACGCCCCCCTGAGATCCAATTGAAAACCATTTTGGCGCCAACAATTTGATTGAAGAGATCAGGGAAAAAGAGGGAGTGGATACGGATCTCGAATAGTAATCCGATTAAGTTTTGCGGAAATCCAAGCAAGGGCGTAGGCCTCCATCTTCTTCTTCACAAAGAAGAACCCCGCGGCTACTGGGGAAGATAAGGTCTATATGCCCCTGGCCAGACTTCAGAAATATAATCTTTCATAGCCTGCCTCTCAGGACCAGAAAGATTATACAACCTAGCTTTAGGCAACTTGCATCAGGAAGGAGATTTAAAAGAGCAGTCAACACGCGATGAGGAGGCAACTCCTGGACACCCCTCCTCAGAGAAAACACCCCAAAATCCTCCAAAAAAAGGGGGCAATGTACTAGGCACGACCGCACTGATGACTGTGTTCATGCAGTTGCTTTTGCAAACTCACCCCCTTGGCTTATCTCTCTGGATGCCAATTAATCACAGGTTATGTTTAACCAAACCAAGGAAGTCCCAACACAATGGGAGTAGGGAGACCCTCCAACACATAACAAGATAGTTGTTCCCTATGTATTGCCCCACCCCAAGGTTCAATTTATGAACCTCATGAACAAAGCTACCTTGGCCGAGAGGGCCTGGCGTCATGGAGAATATAGGATCGGTTTGACCAATACACTCAGATGCATACCTTGAGCCTGTGCAAACTGAGCGTCAACCAGATTACCCCCGGAACCACTATCAAGAAGAACAGACAATCTCTCACTCTCGTACCAACTACCACCTCCACGGTACAAGGAACTGAGAAGAACTGGCGGATGAAATACATACTCCCAGGTTGTCGTCCCACACAACCTGGGATTTTAAAAAGTTTTCCGGCGGGCTTTTGGCTCAACAAGGCACGGGATGGACATTCTCCAACAAAATGTCCCTCTTCCCGCAGAAAAAACATCTTTCTAGTCCTGCGGGTACCGCCAATCCCCTTTCCCTTTGAAAGATGTCCCTCCCAACTGCATAGGCTCATCCGAACAGACAAGGGGAACCTCAACATAAGGACTTTTGTGGTAGGTGGAGAAACAACAGGGAGTGGGTTACCTCACCCCTCTCCCGAAGCCGTCTATCAGTACGGATAGCTAAGGCCATAGCAGCCTCCAGAGAAGGAGGAGACTCATACTGAGCCAAAACGTCTTTTAATTTATCAGAAAGCCCATGACAAAACTGGTCCTAAAGGGGGGTCTTCCACGAGATCTGTGGCCCATTAGAAACTCAGAAGAAATTTTCCCTGCCGGACCCCCCCTGCTTATTTACGTAATTTGTCTCACAAGAAACCCCCATCTGGGTCATCATATACCAATCCCAGGCAAAAAAAAAAAACTACAACAGAGCCCCGGGGACCCGGGGAGGAAGGGGAAAAAAGCCCAGGATTGAGGCCCCTTGCAGAAGTGAGATAACAATTCCCACTCTCTCCCTCACTCCCTATGATCGAGGCCGAAGCCAAAATTTTCAATTTACAGCCCCCGGAAGGTTTTAAAATTTTCTCGCCCACCATGAACCTCCCCGGGGAGTTTTTTTGGTTCAACTCTGGTTTGCTCCAGGGAAAAAAAACTTTGCTTAATGTCCGTCAGTCCATGGATAACCCCTGCAACTGCAGGCCAGCGGGTACTGGATCCAGGGTAACGGAGAAATTTTTAGGCCCCCAGTGAAAATGTCACGCGTCAATGTGTGTATAAATGTCAAAAAACTATAATACAGGAACAACACTCAACAAAACTAGTATGAACATCACATTTAAGTAAGAATGATTTACCTCCCCAAAAACTGTTTAAAACCGGGGGTTAAAATCTTGAGGACTTGAGAGCTGAAAAGGAAAAAGGTGGACCGGATCTAACCCCCCCTAAACTGGGGTCCTAACTAATCCCCCCCTTGGGGAGGTACTGATAATGGTCAGGGTCAAGTCCCAACCTAACCCGTTCCTATCAACCTGAACCCGAAAACACCCCCAAGAAGGATCCTGACCCCCCAAAAGGGTTGGCTATCCAGCAAATACACAGTTAACATAAAAGACAGACAGGTTTTAAACTCGTTTTCATCAACTCAAAACCAAAGGAAAAAAATGGCTGGGAAAAAAACTTAACCGTTGGCTTAAACAATAAGGAGCTCACCTAAAGTCTATACAGATTATTCCATTTTTGGGCTGCAGAAGGTTTCCTGGCAACCCCCAAGCAGACAACCGGGAAATTTTTAAAAAACCAATCAACAAATAATAAATTTTCACCGGGAAAAAAAATGCACCCACCCCCCGACCAGCACAGACAAAAATTAACTCCCAGCTGCCAACACAAAGAAACAGCACTCGCTGTGAGAATAAAAAAGTGAAACCCGCGACGATCTTGGGAAAAGCACACATGATTTTTTTCTCATTTTTTTTTTTCTGTGGACTTACAATAAAGCTGGTTGGGGCCCCGTTTGTCCCCGAATTGTGTCGTGATTAACTGTTTTGTGCCACCCCCCTCTCCCCGGACGGCGATCCCGAGCTATATCCCCTGAAAAGCTTACAATTGGTGCTAGAATCTGGGGCACACATGGCTAAAGCGCAGAAAAGGAAAAGCTTTGGGGAGAGTTAAAAGAGACGGGGCCCTAAAGGGGGTCTGCAGAAAAAAAAAAAAAGTGTCCGCACAAAAAGCTGAATTTTGGGGAAAAGTGGGAGTGTGTATGTTTGAGTAAAGCGTCGTTGTTGAAAGAGAAGTCTGACAGCATGGAAACATGGAGGCGCGATTAAACATAGGGACAAGTTAGTGTCAACGAGGAGACAAAAAGATTTTTAAAGGGAGCAGGTGCAGCCTAGCCAGGACCAGCCCTTTCCCCGAGTGAGTCGAAGGGGCCCTGCTTTCCCCGCGTAAAAAGTGGGGGAGCTGACTTGGGGACCATTCCCGAGGGGCAAAAGGGGATAGTGGATTGCTACACCCGGCACTAAAAATTGTGGAGCCTGACGTCAAACCCCCGCCCAAAGGGCAAAAAGGGGATAGGGGACCGCTCACCCGAGCATTCCCTCCTGAGGTACAGCACGGGGGGGAAAAGGAGACCCCCAATGCCAAGCAACTCTCAGTTTGATAGAGGGTAACATCACCCCCCAAAAGACCCCCCCCCGTGACCCCGCGGAGCGGTGCACTTCAGAGTTCCCGGAGTGAACTCCCCCCAAGAGCGTTCCACTGTTGGGGACAGGGGAATGCGATAGACGGGACAGGCCCGGGGGACATAGGGGGGGAAAAATGTGTTTTCCCCCGGGGGAAACCCCAGGCCAGAAAGGTTTTCCCGTCTAAAATCCGGATCGGAAGTAATGACCCCTATACTGACAGTCTGTTTTATGGGGACTTCATCCCCCCAAAACACCTGATGGGTGCAT
Organism: Oophaga sylvatica; assembly: GCA_033576555.1. Classification (NCBI taxonomy): domain Eukaryota; kingdom Metazoa; phylum Chordata; class Amphibia; order Anura; family Dendrobatidae; genus Oophaga; species Oophaga sylvatica. Next base: position 21,456 of record JARQOD010008109.1, read on the forward strand.
CCATGGAGACACCAAAGTCTACCCAGAAAACCCCTGGATTTCCCCCCAAACTCTGGGGAAAGATGTTCTACTGGCATGTGATAAAACTCCTATGGGTTTCCCATCCAGGGGGCGGGAAAAAAATTTCAGTGGGCCGTTAAACTTAGTGAGACGTTAAAGATAAGTGAGACCATGTAATGTGCCCCTGAAAATGATACTGATAATGTATGATGTACTTTTTATGATGATGATAACTGATATTGTAATGATGATATATGATAATGATGATGTTTTAAGGGTACTGAAATGAAAAGATACTGATAATGAGATGAAGATAAGATGTTATAAAGGGGTGATGATGATAATGAAATTATTATTATTTTATTATAATTTTTATCCCATTTACCATGGCGCTTTACGGAAGGGGGGGCAAAATAACAAGTACAGTAAACATGAGCAATAAAGGACAAACAAGTAAAAAGGGGGAGAGGGGACCCGCCCGCAAGGGCTAACAGCTACAGGGGGGGTGGGATACACGGGGAGAGGGAAGACTGATCATGCGGGGTTCAGTAGACATGATCACTGCGGGTTGATAAAAATGATGAGTACTGATAATGAGACCCCGTAAAAAAGATTTTTCCTTTTCAGGTATGTTGGGAGACGGGATATGGTTTCAGGAACCAAATGTCCCTGACCTAACTGGTCCCGTGAAAATTTTGGGGATGAGCAGTTGCGAGACCACTATTAAAACGACCCAGGAAAATATAGCTTTTAAAAAGAGGTTTCCCCCGACCTTTGTTTGGGAGAGGTTTCCTCAGTTGCCATGAACGATAACCTATGGTGGGGGCACTAAAATCCCGGGAGAGGTCGTGGTTAGCTCTGGTAAAAAAGGGCCATTAGAGCATGGTTTTGGGGTTTTCACATAGCCAGTGTTTGGGTGGGCCCGGGGAGGGGCAAGACCGGGGTGACAGAGATCATTGGGGGCCCGGGGGGGGGAATTTTGAGAAAGGTGTAAAACCCCCAACCTCCTGTGATGTTGGGGGATTAAAGGTTTGTACACCAAAAACAGGAATACGTAAAATTTCTGAGGAAGAATCAGAAAGGGGGGTTTTTCTGACTTCCCGGGGCATACTTTCTGGGGGCACTATATCGAGACTGAGCCCCCAAGGGCAAGCTGAAACCGGCAGGAACCCAAAACCCCAGAGAAAAGGCCTGGGAGGTTACAGGGTAGTGCCATGCCTTTCCGGGTTCACTGCCTTTTAGGATTATGACCCCCCTCCGGTCTGGAGAAGAGGGGGGGGATAGTGAGACAGTGAAGGGGTATTTTTTGGTGGGTTACATTGCCCGGGACTTAGCTGACTGGCATAAGGGAAATGTATGGTTTGGAAAAAACCTGGGGGTGGAGCTAGTTCACTACACCCCCATTCAAAGGTTGCACCCAAAAACCTGAGGCCACCCATTTTAATTAGGCACCAGAATAGGGGTTTTGAGAACACGGACATGAGCTCTCATGGGGATTGACCCAGACATGCAGGAGTCTGGGAAAAAACCCCCCCTTTTTAAAATGCTGAGTTTTGTTTGTGTTGGGCCAGGCTGGTAGATTGGGGGCCTATGTAGGGAAACTATCTGTGTGTATTAGTAGCCGACAGGCTCAAAATTTGGTTTGATTTGGTTTTTTTCTCATGTTTTTTGCTGTTATTAAATAAAGGGTGCGGCCATTGTACCCGAATTGCTGTCTGTGATTAACTTTTTTGATGCCACCCGTTCCCCCAGACGGCAAACCCAAAGTTTTCCCCCCCAAAAATTTTTCACTGATAAAATGCGACTTGGCTTCCCCCCCAGTTTTGACCCTGGGATGCCCTGCAAGCGCCGGGGTGTGAGACTATATGGGGCCCACCGCCAAAAACCGGGGCCGCTTTGGGGGAGGTGGGACGGGCCCCGGAACCGGCATTTCCCGCGTCATGTGACGGGGGGGGTGCTGCGCTCTCAGCCCATGCAAGGTGGCGTGGTGGGGTCGGGGGGAGGACGAGCGGGGAAGAGCTGGAGGCCAGTCCGTGAGGATTGCAGATTGGTAAGTATGTTTTTGACTGACTCTTTTTACAGGGACCGGCCCCTCAAACCCCCCCGGGCACTGAGGAGGGGGGGGAGAGCGGGGGGGAGGGGGGTGAGTGATCAGGGACCTCGGCCCCAGGGCCGGGCCAAAAAAGCGGCCCCTTTTGGGCCAGGCCAAAGAAAACTGCAGGCCCCATTGGGGCCTGGGCCCCAGAAAGCTGAAAAGGTAATTAGTTGCATTATTTTGTGAAAAGAAATTTGAAAAAAAGCCCATAAATTGCTTCAAAATGGAAAAATTTATTCATTTTAACAAAATTTTGGTTTACAGAACTTTTAGATTATTCGTATAACCCGGGCTGTTGTTTTTCGAATAAATCAAGTTTTGAAAAAAAATTTCAGGCTGGTTTCAAGTTTTTCACACATTTACTCGGGAAAAACCCCCCTTTGTCACTACCTCATTGCTTCCTGGGAGTTTTTTTTTTTGTTATTTCACTATCATTGTCCAAAAACCCTAATTTTTTAAAAATAAAGGTATCTTCTTAACCCTTTTGGGTAGACCGGGATTGGGGGAAAGCTCGGGCCCCATTGTGAATTTTTTTTGGGGGGCCCTGCCGTTCCTATTACGCCCCGATCAATCCCTTGTCCTTTTCCCGCTCCACAATTGGCGGATGGGAGACACAGCGGATGTGAAGTCTAGTAATGCCACCTTTTCTGCATGCACCAATAATCAGCTGTGGGGCCTTACTTTGGGGATTTAACCTTTTTTTTTTTTGGGCCTCTTTCACACTCCTTTGGGGGGCCTGACGGCGCCCCCGCATTTTTTTGTCCAACCCAGGGGGGGGAAAAGTTTCGGTTTTCGTTTTTTTTTCCATAGACTAACATTATGCCTGCCCTCGGGCGCCGTTTTTGCCGGAAAGGGGGGTCGGTCGCCGTCCGGCATCTGGCAAAAACTTTTTCAGTCACTTTTTGTCGGGGGAAAAACCGGAAAGCCCGGGGCCGGCTCTTCCGGCTTTTGTTAAATGAAATCTAGAACGCCCCAAGGGCGGACCGGGCAAGACCCGGACCCCCGGGGCCCGACCATTTTTTAATTGAGAACCACCCACAGCAAACATATAAAAAGCATGCGGGGGGACATCAACATACCATACACAAGGGCAAAAAGGGCCTTTTCCCAAGAGAGCAAGGGGACCATTTCGCAGCCCCCCCAGCACCAGTTCCGCCCAGCACACCAGGTCCCAGCCCGCACCCCGGAGCGCCGGACAACAGACGGAAATTGAACCCCCCCCCACCCCAAATTTTACAAAACATATTCACCAAGCTGTCTGAGCTACTGCATTTTTTTTGCACCCTGGTACATTTTAAAATTCATTTTTTTTTGTGATGGGGTTTGGTTCCCGGACGTATAAATGTTAAATATTTCCGCTGATGGGGTGGTCCCCCCTGGTATGTTTCAAATATGCATGTTTTGGAAGTGATATTGTGTATCCTTTACGGAAATTGTAATGGTTTCATTGATAATGTGGTCTACTGGTACGTTTTTTTTGCCTTGATGGTGTTGCTCCTCATGCTACTATCTGAAATGTGCTTTTTTTCTATCATAATGTTGATCTATGGATTTTTTTAAAACTTTTTTTTTTGCTGTGATGTGGTTGGTTTCCTGCGAGTATCTAAAAATGTGCAGTTTTTCTATCTAATGTTATCTATTTTTTTTTTTTTTTTTAAATTTTTTGGCCCTTGATGGGGTTGCTTCTCCTGCAAACTATCTGAAATGTGCATGTTTTCCTTCAAATGTTGATCTTTTTTTTTTTTTTTTTTTTTTTTTTGGCCTGTGATGGGGTTGTTTCTCCTCTACTATCTGAAATGGCATGTTTTTCTTTCATATTTGATCTATTTTTTTTTTTTTTTTTATTTTTTTGGCCTGTGATGGAGGGGGTTGCTTCTCCTGCTACTATCGAAATGTGAAAGTTTTTTCATAATGTTTATTTTAATTTTTTTTTTTTATTTTTTTTTTTTTTTGGGGGGGTGGTTCCCCTGGTACGTATCGTGTGTGTTTTTTTTTGTAGTGATAGGTGGTTCCCCCTGGTATGTTTATGGCTCCAATTAATGAGGGTTTGTGTTCCGTAAAACATAAAGCTCAATAATGTCCATTTTGAATGTTATTTTTAAAAAGGGACAATCAATACATATAAACACAGTCCTTTTTGTCTGTTTATTCCACACAAAAAAATGAAGCTGCACAGAACCGCGCGCAGGACATCCTGGATGTAAGGGCAGCCAGCAGAAAGTAAATATGACATCCCCCATTTCCCAAAAAAATTACATGTTTTGATTTTCTCTTTCAGCCGGGCAAGGAAAAACATTTATTCACGTCCCTTTTTGTGTCCTTACTCAACAGCGAAGAGTAACGGAGGGGGCGGCGGCGCAGCAGCAGAAAGGGGAGAGGAGGATAGCGGGCAACAGGACAGCACAGAAAGTAACTATTAAAATCCCCCTTTTTGCTCTAAATTACATGTTTTTTTTTTCTTTCACCATGGACAAGGAAAGTATATTCACAGTCCCTTTTTACTCAACAGAGAAGACAGCAAAGACAGGCGGAGGGCGCAGCAGCAGCAAACTGAGAGGAGAGCGGGCAGAGAGACAGCAGCAGAAAGTAAATATTACACCCCCCATTTACCAAAAAATAACATGTTTGTTTTCTCTTTAACAGGGACAAGGAATATAGAAATATTTCACTGGCCCTTTTTGTGTTTTCTTCCCAAAAGGACCGTCAAACAGGCTGCAGCCTGCCGCAATGGTGTAGGCTGAAGAAGCGGTGGCGCAGCAGCGCAACTCCTCCATCTCCTCACTCCCAGCCACTTGAGCCGAGCAGGACACATCTTCTTTGGAAGCCCTCCACCCATGTCGCAATTGGCGGGAAAAATATCTAAATTTTTTTTTTCTCCACAACAATCGTGAATATGTGTATTGATTGTCTTTTTTTAATAACAGGAATCGCCAAGATGACGAGGAGCTCCCAGGGGGAAGAAGGAGGGGTGGAGAGTTTCCCGGAGTGGGCTCACAATTCGTAAGTATCCGGCATCAATCGCAGAAACCAACATCACACTACACACACACATAGAAACCATTTAGTACATACTTGACACAGCGGCCAACACATGCCAATATCCTAATTTTTATTTTCACTTTAGTGTCTCAGATTGGGGCCAACAAAGGGGCCTCCCGCGCCTCCCAGAGCGTCGCCGTGAGAAATGCAGCGGTTTCTAACGTGTAAGTTTTTTTTTTTTTTTTGGAATTCTATTTTTTATTTTTTAAACCAATTTTTTAATTGTTTCGGGGTGCTTTTTTAAAATGTAATTTTTCTTTTTGAAAATTTTTGAACTATTTACCATTTTTTGGTACCATTTATTTTAATTTTTATTTTTTACAAAACGTGTTTCTCTAAATTTTTTTTCTTAATTTTTTCCAGTTTAAATGTATACTTTTTTCTTTTCAGATGATAATGTGTTTGGTAATGTTTTTTTTTCTATTTTAATTTCACAGGCTCACAGGTGCTCCCGACCGGCCGGAGGAGGCCTGGACGTCAAACTAATGATTGATCTGGTCCCAGAAAGGGAGCCGCGTGGAACTGGGGGACCCTCGGCTTTGGATCAATTTTGCCCGACGGCTCTGGGAGGAAGTGGGGGCGGCAATGGTGGACCGCTGGGGGCCTCGATGTTAGGTCCAGACTAAAACCGTAAGTATAGTTATGTTGCTGCTTTAAAGTGTGTTTCCCTTCAGTCCTCGTGTCACCCAGCTTCATGTTTTCATGATTTCCTCTTGTGAAACACTATGGAAATACTGGGAAAAAAGAACCTCTGGGGACACGAGGAATGAAGTTTTTGGGGAAAACTGATGTTGTATGTAACCAATTGTGCTTTTTTTCAGGGGGAGAAATTGTGAACGGCGGGGGGGTCTGTGAGGGATCGCTTTAAAAAAGGAATTCAATAAGGAGATGTGGGCCCCGGTGGTTCTTCAGGAGCCAGGCAATACAAGTACGCACAAGCTTGGCATTCCTGGTGAAACAATGGCCCAGTAGGTAAATATTAACCATCAAATGTTAACACTATCCAAGTTTTTTTGCAGGAGGGCATTCCACATCTTTATTAATTTTATGTTTTTTTCTTTCTTCCAGCCCCGGTACCAAATTCGGGCGCCCGCAGAGTTGGCCCTTCAGAGCGATCCCTCAGGAGAAGACACCGGGGGACACTTCGCCGCCCCTCTACATCTGAAACCTTCCCACACATTTGATCCCGCAGTCCCCTCCACCAGTGCTGGAGCATCGTGGCCGCCTGCAATTACATGAATCTGTGGTCAGGTTATGCATTCCCTTTACCCCACCCTTTGACCCTGCCACCTCTGTACATTGCGGGTACGGCGGAGATCAAGGGGTCAGGAATAGAACATGCGCCCGAGTTCTTGCATATGAATGATCTTTCCAGAACTGCCCTTAAGGTATTATCTGAACAACTTGCCACACGTTCACAGATAACCTCCTTTTGGTGAGGTTAAAGAACTTCTGAAAACTGTGAGTCAGAAGCAAGACACCCCCGAACCACAGTTTTTTAGGTCGGTTGGGGAGCGCATAGTCCGCTATCTGCTGACCAGCAGATTTATGTGATGCCACGTCCCCACGCGCTCTAGTGCAGGCTCTCCCATCCTCCTCCACCCCTCTTTCCTCCACCTCCCCCCCACAGCCGCCATACATCTTCCCCCCCCTCCCCGCCATCCCCCTCCCCCTCCTATTCAATACCAGCCACCTCCCCAGGTCAAAAACCCTCCCCAATTGCAACCACCTCCCCAGTACCAACAACCTCCCCAGTACCAACAACCTCCCCAATACCACCCACCTCCCCAACCGCAATACCTCCCCAGTACCAGAAACCTACCCACTCCAGCCCCTACCCCGTCCACACTCCTACCTCATACGATCCCTTTTCCCCCTTCCAATTCCTACCATGTCACATCTCCTCCTGCCAAACCCCTCCATCACACCCCCACCTGTTCGCCTTGTCTTCCCATTCTTTTAGTCTTTCCACCCCTTCACCTCTTCCTGTTCCTTCCCACCCACCATCCCGGTCGTCCCTCCACACTCCAGTCAAGTGTCCCGCAGCCCTCCAGCAGTATTTCCAACCCACACTACATGACCGTGATGTATATAGTTGTTTTTTGCTTTATTTAAAAAAGAAAAAAAACTTAAATAAAAAAAAAAAGTTTAATAAAAAAAAGGTTAGTTTATTTAAATGTAAACCTTTGCAAAAAGGCTAATTTTCTAAAAATTATATTAAAATTTTTTTTTTATAAAAGTTAAAAGTGGTTTTAAAATGTTGTCTGTAATTTATTTATAGATGTTAAGTAACAAAGTATTAACCAGGAAACATATGGGGTACACAAACAACATAAGAAAAAAACACCTAACTTTGGCTAAAAGGTTCATAAATTTAAAACCTTTTTGCCAAGTTGTTCCCGGGTTGTGTAGTATCAAAGTATATTACCTTTTTTCCAAAATTGTGTACTTTGTTAGGTTTCCCCTACAACAGGGTTCCCCAACTCCATCCTCAAGCCCCCAACAGATAGGTTTTCAGGATTTCCTTTGTATTAAAGTAGGCAATTATACCTGAGAAAACAAAGGAAATCCTGAAAACAGACCTTTTGGTGGGCCTGAGGACTGGGTTGGGGAACCCTGCCCTACAATGTACACTTTTTTGGACAAAAGGTGAAATACTTTTGTTAAAACAAACAGCCAGGGACACAACTATGGCAAAAAGGTTTTCAGACAGTAGAAAACACACAAGAAGGTGACAAGTAAACTTTTAAAGGTTTATTTTGGGTACAAAATTTTTAAACAACAAATGAATAGGGGAAAGATGTGTTTTCGACCGTGTTAGCCAGTAGTAGAAAAATATTTAGACCCTTTAGAGTCCCAGTGGTTATACCTTTTAATGGGCTAACTGAAAAGATGGTAACAATTGCAAGCTTTCGAGACTACTCCGGTCCTTCTCAGGCAAAAGACTTTCCCTGATGAGAGCCGGGTAGTCTCGAAAGCTTGCAATTTGTTACTCTTTTCAGTTACCATAAAAGGTAAAACCATGAGGACTCTCAAGTTAAAATTTTTTTAAACAACAAAAACATTTTATCACACTCGTCATCCTGCCAGTCAAACTACCTTTGGGGACAAAAGTATTGGGCAAAGTGGTCCCTCATTCTTGAAAACCGCGCTGTACTCGAGTGGTAATGTTGCTGTATCGTGCAAAAGTTTTTCTTGATTGGGTCCTCCAAAGAAATCGGTTCCTTGGTTAGGACAAAATTATGTAGGACCCGCACCTTTAACAACACATCCACCCGTCTCGGTCTTCAATTAAAATTTCGTCAAAAGGGCCGCCATTTTGCTGTCATAATGCCAAACGCACACTCCACCATCCGTCTGGCCTTGTGAGGCGTGTTAAATATTCGCTTTGTATGGGGTTAGGCCTCTTTACACATTCCGTGTGCGCCTGAAAGGCGCCCCCGGCATTTTACCCGCAGGCAGCATCCGGGAATATATGAAAACCGGATGCGCCGATCCGGTTTTTTCGCCGGATCCGGTTCTGTATCCGTTCAAAAACCGGATCCTCCAAACCGGGTATCCGGGTTTTTCACCGTTGACGCCGTAATGCGCCGGATCGGTTTTTAAAAACGCCCCTTTTTGGGGTTCCAAACATGATTGGTAAGTAATCCTTTAAGCTTTCCGGGGGGTTTAGCTCTAGGATCGCTGTCTGGGTAGAAGAAGGCACGGAAACAGTTCATTCAGCAGCGTTTGGTGAAAAACTGGCCGCAAAGTTTTATTAAAGTCCCAAACAGATAAAAACAAATCAAAACAGAAAAACCTGGGTTTTCTAGCTCTAATTAACTTAGAAGATGGCCCTCTCAACCGGGACCCAACTTAAACCAGTCTGTGCCCAAAAACACATTCACATTGTTACCAAATGGAGTTTCACAGACACCCCCTCTTTAGTCCGAAGGCAACCCCAAATGTCCAGCTTAAGAGGTCACCTCCTATTCAGTCGCTTTCGCACGGATTCTCACTGTGACCACTCCTGTGTCGGGGGGTACTTCCTGCACCCAGACTGAGATACTCACACTCTTTGAGACTGCTTCCTTGTGCCAGGACACCCCCCCTGTGTCCGGGCAAAAGACAGCCCCACATCTTAGAAACCTTCTGTCCGGACCCCTTGTCCAGACTGAATGAGCTTTGACTGTGTTCCCAAGCACCCCATTCTGGCTTCCTAATAACACCTGAGTGGATTCGGTCTGAGCTGCAAGCTTTGTACTGAATGGCAGGTGTAGTGACCTTTCTTTACCACATTTTTCAAACCCACCCATTTCGCTCATACCAGCAGCAAGGTATTAGGGAAATAAACACCCTCTTTCCCACCACATATTCCTTCACTGCTCACATATCCCCTCCCCTTCTCCAACCGGAGGGCGGGGTCATCAAGACCGGGGTTGGTCAACAATTAAAGAGACGTGAACCCGGACCAGTCATAGTCTCTTAGCTCATTTTCAGTCTTGTATCTATATTTCACCTGAGCCATCCGCACTCCCGTCCCTCCCAGGCCTATGCTCTCTGCGGACCCTTTTTACCTGCACGGTTCAGCTTGACCTTAGTGCCAGCCTCAGTCTGTTATATGCCTCACCCAAAGAAAGTACGACCGGGCACGTCCAAACACCTCTGCTGATTCTTCCTCAGAACCTTCTCCTCCTGTCCTTGGTGCACTGACCCGGGTGCCCCAGTGTCCCAGAAGGAATAGGGGTTTTTTTCACTTTTCCTAATTCCCCAAACCTTTTTTAGCACTCACTTTTTTAAATATCAGTTGGTTGTAAATTCATTTCACAGAATTTTAAGCTCCTCTTCTTTACAGGCTCCACTTTGCATAAGAGCAGAGCCTTACTTCTTTCTCCAGGAGACCCCAAATTTCTAACAAGCAAGGCTCATCATCTTTTTGCTTTCACCCCCCTCTTAATTGCGGCCTTTGCTCTCGAATGAAGAACTCCCTGTATCCTTCCTTTTACTTAAATTGTCCTTTTCAAGAAGGTACTCATGGTTCTCATCACGCTCCTTATCCAGTTTGAAATTTTTTCTGAGAAGACTTATTCCTCTGGTACCTGTGAACCATTTTTTCTTGATCTTGCAAGGTACTGTATACACTTCCCTGTCCTTCGTACTCTCTGACAACTGCGGGCACCGCTCCCGTTCCCGGCGAAGAGATAACAATCAGTTTAACTGTTGCAGCTGTGCGCAATGAAAATTCAGTCTTCATGTCTTTGGGGGGACCTCATGGGACGCATCTTTCCTTGCTGTTGGACGTCTTTTACACTTCGGCCGTTTTTTTCAGTCTTGTTCCTCACAGCCTCACTTGAAACCTACTTCTGATGAGGAATCTGGCTTGGTGACCACCATTTCCATGGCTTTCTCCAGCTCTGCAGCATCTCCCTCAAGTCCCGGGGACGATGCAGCTCCTACCACACATTGAAACTTCTCATTTTCAACAGCATCCACTTGGCTGTGTTCATTTTTCAGAGTCCTGCCTTTAAAGCTCGCTCTCCTCCTTTCCCTTGTCTTCGGCCAGGGAAACCGGCCAACTGTAAAACATTTCAGATGCCCTCTTCTGTCTGGTGTAAGGTCGCATCACTTTTTCTCAGGACTCTCAACCTCCTCTGCTACCTGCCTTCCTCATTTGCACTGTTGCTTTATGGGCATCAGATGTTTCCTAAAAACCCATTGACCCCTCTTTCTCAGCCAATCTGGCTCACGTAGGGCTATACACTTCATTTTCATTCACATCCTCTCACTGTCAGGGTTATCAATTCAGTTTCATTCAAACCTGCTCATGTCAGGGTTATACAACGTTTCATTCAATCCTGCTCACTGTCAGGTTATACAATTATTTTCATTCACTCCTGATTGGAACCTTATTAACTTGTCATCCAAAATTAACTTCACTATCGGTCCCTAAGTTTTGGGGCTATGGACAACCCCAGCCTAACTTCTAATAGTTCGGACTAAAGCTGACTCACGCCCCTCCCTGGACTTCAGTGTCCCATTACAATAGGTTATTGTTCAGGGCAGCTGAGGAAACCTCTCCCAGGCCAGGCTTTGGGGAACTCATTTCAGACATTACATTCTCCTGTGCCGTTTTAAAGTGGGGTCTGCACCGGCTCACTCCCAAATTTTCACAGGAGCCAGGCAGTCAGGGACACTGGTTCCCGAGAACCACCATCCTCGTTCCCAACATCACCTGCAAAGAAATGCTCTTTTCACGGTCATCATCAGAAACATGATCACATTATCATTATCAATATTATCATGGTCATCACTTTTTCACATAAGTTAACGGCCCACTAGCATTGTGTTCCCCCCTGGGACTGCGCACCCTCAATAGGGAGCTTCATCACCTGTCCATCAGAAACATTTTTTCCCCCAGAGATCCTTAGACGGGGAAAGTCACTACCCAATATGCGGGGTTGAACCGGTTTTTTTCACTCCCCCCTTTTATGAAACCTCCCCGAGTTTGGGGACCAAGTCCCGGAGTCTTGGGTAGACTTTGGTGTCTCCATGGATGCCACCATACTCAGGTGCTTACAGGGATGAGTCCCTTTCAATCAGGCTGTCACATAGGAAGTCACTGGACCCCTTTAGTCCAAGAGGGCCTGTGTGGGCAGTCATTTACAACCCCGGGGCCCCTGTGGTCCAGTCTTTCGGCTGAGGTGGGGCACACACACAGGTTCTTGGCAGAGAGAGGGGATCTGCCAACATCCAAACACATAGGCCCCCCTCTATTGGACAGTTTGGGTGCAATTTTCCGCCAGCTCCAACATGTCCATCACACTTCCCCCCACATGTCCCCTCGGGCCTGAACCCGCTTATCAGAAAACCCCATTCCCCAACAGCTGAACGCTCTTACCGGGAGAGTTCAGCGTCCGGAACTCTGAAGTGACGTCCGCTCAGACGGCTGGTCACGGAGGCAGCTTTGGGGCCAAAGTACCTTTCTCTCTGTACCTCAGAAGGAAGTGCTCGGGTGTAACGGTCCACTGTCACCTTTTGACCCTTTGGGAGTGTTGCTGACGCCGACTCCCAACTTAAATCCCGCTGGACTCTCCTGGCCGGGCTGCAACCGTAACACCCACCGGGTAAGAATCGCCGGCTTTAACTTGGCATAGCTTCACTGTCCTGCTTGCCAGGTCAGCCCAGACTTTTTGGGGGTCCCCAATCAGATAGGTACACCATCATGGCCCACTCAGATAGGGGCGATTCCCTTTCTGCCAGTCTCTAAACCTAGTGAGATATACCTCCACTTCATCACGGGTGTCATCCTTTCCGGGAAGTCTTACCGCCTTCTTTAAAATCGGACCAAGTCAGGTGCCTTCACAACATTACCTGGACGCGGTGCGGAGAGCTGCAATCTGCCCCAAAACAAATTATTCTCCTGCTGCTGCTGCAGGAATTTTGCCGGTGCTCCTGCATGTTGCGGTGCTGCGGCGCTGTTTGTCCATGCTTCGTGGGCCTGCACCGGTACTCAATGAGCTCCTCCATACTGCCGACTATCGTCTCAATCACAGCAGTTTAGTTCCCACAATAACTTGCCCATTGTTCAAACCCCCGCCTCCAATGCTGTCATCCATGCTGTCAGACTTCTCTGTTTCACAACGGTAGTCTTCACTAAGACATCACACACTCTAAAAACAGCTTTTTTTCCACAGAAATTCAGCCTTGCTGTGCAACCACTTTTTTTTTTCCTTTGCAAAGTCTATTAGGGCTACTGTCTTTTAGACGCTCCACAAACTTTTTTTTTTTGCTGTGACATTCCAAGTCATTTTACAACAAGTTCACTTTGCTGTGCATAATTTTCTCTCTGCAGACCCTATCAGGGCCACTGTCTCTCCAAGCTGTCCAAAAGACGTTTTTTTTGCTGACACACACTTTTTTTTTTTTTCCCTCTGTTGCTTTTCAATAGACTTCACCTTTAATGCTGTCCCAAGCCTCTGTGTGCATGCACACTCCACACTAATGACGGGGCCTGCGCTCCCCAGATTCTCCGCCAATTGTAGCCTTTCCGGGGGGTTTAGCTCTAGGATCGCTGTCTGGATAGCAAATGGACGGAAACAGTTCTTTTAAAACGCATTTTTGGGGAAAAAATGCCGCAACCAGTTTTATTAAAGTTTCCCCAGCACACAGATAAAAACAAAATCAAAACAGAAAAACTGGGCTTGCTAGCCTCTAATTACACTTAGATAATGGGGCCCCCTCTATCCGGGACCCAGACTCTACCAGTCTGTGCCCAAAACAACACATACACATATGTTACCAGTATGGAGTTTCACAGACACTCCTCTTTAGTCCAAGGCAACTCCCAAAGTCCAGACTTGAGAGGAGGTCCCCCATTCATGTAATTCGCACGGATTCCCCACTGTGACTTCCTTGCCCCGGGGTACTTTCCCCACCCAGACGAGATAGTCACCTTTTAGGACGTTCCTTTTTGCCAGGACACCTCCCTGTGTCCCGGGAAAAAACGCTCCCACACTCTTAGAGACAACTTCTGTGCCTGGACCCCTTGTCCAAATGAATGAGCCTTTGACTGTTTTCCCCCAACACCCACTTCTGGGGTTTCCCAACAACACCTGAGTGGGGGTTTGGTTGAGCTGCAACGTGTACTGAAGGCAGGGGGAGTGACCCCTTTTTTACCACCAGGGTTTCAAAGCCACACATTTTGCTCATACCAGTCAAAGGTCTTAGGGGGAAAAATACACCTCATTACCACATATTCCCCTTATGTCTCACAACCCAATATACACTGTTCCCCCACCCATCTTTTACAGGTTGTAGAGGAGCAAGTGCAGGTGGAGAGAAAGCAAGTGCAATGATTGGCGAACATGGGGGTCATTATCGCAAAACTTCAGGTCTGTTGATTTTTTTTGCGGAGATGAATCGTTGAGGTTTATATTCTGGGAAGGACGAAAGATTGAGCGCGCATTATCGTCAGCGCCAGCAAGACGACGAGTATTTTGGATCCACCCCTCCGGAAGAGATTAAAATGGGTTTAAAATTTACACGAACTTAGCTTCGAAAAAACCCCCAAAATTTTTTGCCTATTGCGGTGAACAAAGAAAACTTTGAGATTTGGGAGATGTTGGAGCCAAATTAAAAAATCGACCCCTACTGTTGGTTCTCGATATCTCCGGCGAGCGTCTCAGGTCAAAAGGTAAGTATTATGTATTTGGGTCTTTTGTTTGGCCCCATTTTTAATTTTACATTTATTTAACACACAGGCAACTGGAAACCAATCAGTAGGCCAAAATTTTTTAAAAACATGTTTTCATTGATTTTATTTTTTTTGGTACTGCAATAGTTATAGCGAGTTTGTATGTAATGCGTTTTTCTGAAAAAATTTTTTATTTTCTATTTTGTTTTCAGACTGGCAATGGCAAACCCCTTCATCTTCCATTTTCAAAAGGGGTGAGAATCTCCACACTATCCGGGATAATAAAGTACACTTTTCGCCTCTGTGGGATTTTTTGGTTGAGAATTTTTTTCCGAGCCAACAACAGAGGATGGCTTCAAATAGCGGACCATTTTTTTTGCATCCCTTTTTCCCCCTTGCCTGGGCCGCCGTTGATGGAAGCACATCCATTCAAAAGCCCCTTTGGAACCCCGGCGAATTCTTTAACTATAAAAAATTTTTTCTCGTCCCGTGGCTATTGCAGATGCGACACAAGTTTTCGCGGGGCAAATTTGGGGCTTTTGGGCGGTCAAATGACTCCCAAAATCTTTAAATTCTCCTTTTGGGGGGTAAACTGTATGGGGAAAAAGTTTTTTGTCTCCCCCCCCAGGCCCCTGCCCAAACCCCAGGCCCACCCATGCCCTTTGTTTGTGTAGGGGTGAGGCATTCCCCTGTTTGAAAACCCTCTTTAACCGTACGCCCCAGAGGATTTCACATACAAAGCGGGAATTTACTACCGCCTCAAAGAGCCGACGGATGGGAGTGTCCTTTGGGTTATGACAGCAAATGGGTTCCCCTTTTTACTGAATTAACTTGAAGACCGAGATGTTGATGATGTTTTTTAAAGCGTGGGGGTGGTCCTACATAATTTTTTCCTAACCAAGGAACCAAATTTCTAGGAGGACCACAAACAAAAAAAATTTGCCGATACGCAACATTACCCCTTTGACTCGCGGTTTCAAGAAGAGGGGGCCAGTTTTTCTCAAACTTTGTGTCACCAAAGGTATGTTTTATGGCAGGATGACAGAGG